>OY747710.1:39272999-39437999 GCA_963556495.2 Valencia hispanica | reverse complement strand
CTGATAACTTCTATTGTGTCTTATGGATTCTGGTAGACTCAAGTGAACTCCAGTCTAAATCTGGCAACCACTTTTCAGCCCTGTAGTTCCCTGCACTGTCCAAGTCAGAGGGCCTGATCTCAATCTGCCACCAGGGAGCACTATTCCTCACTAATGGCTTCTAAACGGTCTTTTTCAGAAGGGTTCAGGTCCACATCGAGGACCAAATGGCACTTGTACGTGCAGGATGGCAGCTTGGAGTAAATATACTTAAAACACACTAGGGCACATATCAGCACAGAAGCCCTGACTACCGCTACCACCAGAGAGTCTGACTCTTCCGCATTTCTCAGGCAAAAGGCCAAACACATTTACAACACTTCAAGTGTCTGCGACACAAGAACGCCCTCTCCACTGTGAGATATGTAAATATTGCACTAATCAAAGGGTTGTGGAATCGCAAAATGCCACGGAAAGGTTATGACCTGGAGCCTGTGCTAATAGGGGAGGGAGGGGGGGGTGGGTGGTGAGGGAGGAAGAGGAGCAGAGCGAGGAGGAGGTGGGAGGCGGAGGGAGCTGGGGGTTGAGCTGTGGTGGAGGTGGGAAGGAGGAGGAGTGACAGCTACCACAGGCGTTACTCCTGCCTGAGGAGGACCTTCATATGCTGACCTCCGCCTCCTGCACTCCAACGCTCTGACAGTAATGAATAGGAAGGGGCTGTTTATGCATATCAAATGTTATTTACTCTCGCACAGTCAACTGTAGCCACAGAGGACAGGAAGAGAGAGCAGCAAAAAAAGAAAAAGAAAAAAAAAACTAAAAATGAAACCAGGATATTCCCAAAGATTGTTGACTGCCTTTGGAACAATGATGACAAGAATGCAAAGACCTCTGTGGTGCTCTGAGGTTAATCTATCTATCGCACTGAATTGCATGACATGGTTTTGGTGGGGCTCCAGCTCGACTAGCTGCATTGTTCGCTGCCCACATGCTCTTCCAGGGTTTTGAGGGTTTGGCAGATACAGATTACCTGCATGAAAACAAGCGCCTGTGAGTTGGGAACCGAACTCAACAACGAGCTACTCTTGATATCTAGGTTGAACAGTTATTACTTCAACTATCTCCAGCAGCACAAGTCTATATCCAACAGAATCTAAGAGGGGGGGGTGTTGACATGCATTGTAGTCGTGTAACGTATTTTTAGGCAGGATTAATTCTTTTCCACATTGACATGATTGCTCTTAAATAGCACAAACCTTAAAGGCCAGAGGGAGGAAAAAAAAGCCTGAGCAGATTTATTCAAGGGAATGAGGTTCGACTCAAGAAAATAACCTTGAGCGGGAACAATAAGGAATCAGCCGCCAGAAAACGTTTGTGTTTTTTTCCCCGACGCCCGCGTGTCATCGCCATCGGTTCACGGCTCGGCCTCATTTCCAGTCGCCCCTTTTGAGAATTAAGTTGGATCTTAAGAATGTAAATGAGAACCTATTCTGTGGCCCCCACCCTTTCTCCTGTGAATCCCAGGACAGAGCATGACATTTAACATCGCCTTCACTAATTTGTGCTTAATAGCCAAAAAGTGATTAGAATTAACGTTAATGACATTTCATATGTCTCCCCCTTTCTACATTCATTACTCCTTCTCTTCTGCTGCTAGTTAAGCAGCTAATGCCGGGGCGCCGTCTGCTTGCAGCTTATATCACGTTACACTTTTGCCAGAAATCTTTCAGTCGCCCTTTTTTTTTTTTTTTTTTTTTTCATCTTCACTTTGCACCGCCTCTTTGCAAGAACACAACAAGAATTAAAGAATCAAAGTAGAGGGAGGGAGGGCAGTGTAATAAAGCTCTTTAAGTTGGAAATCTATTCTATCTGTAACACCCTTCGCCCCAATTGACACGAGCGTTGGAGGAGATTAAGAATTTTCTCGCTCGACGCCTGTTCTGTCAACCCGAGCCAGTCTTGTCGAAACAAGCACTGTCCAAGGAAAGAATCGCTGGTATTTATATATTTTCCTCTGATCCGTATATTGAGAAGAGGGGAGATTATCATGTGAAAGATGAACATTTTGTTTCTATCAAACACTAAAGTCAACCAGGGTGGAGGCCCTGTCTCTAACCTCGTTCAAGGGTAGTGGGCTTTTCTCATGTGTTTCCTAGGGGAAGTCACCAATTTGTTCAGCAGCTACAGGGATTCAAAACGAGCATTCCAAGGGTTCACCGTGTGACTTCCAATTTAATGGCAGGAAGTGTTGTTGAAAGGGGAGGAAAACAAAGAGAGGCTCTGTGATTTTATACTAATGCACTGTATTTTTTATTAGCTTATTTCAATATTTTACTGTGTGAATTACATCATAAGTAGTTGCATTGTTACCAGCTCAAATGTTGACTGCGCCCTAAGGTGGGTGGCGTTAGCTTGTGCTTCCTGTCTTTCTGTGGCACCAAACACCTTAAAGATCTGAGTTTCTGCAAGTATATTAGAAATACATATTATTCTCAATGTAATGGCTAATATATGGCTAATATATTCTCTCTCACAGGGGTGTGAGAACAATGTTGTTGCAGTCATGGTTTTGTAGTTCTCATATCTTGTTTTCAACATGTGGAGTATGACAAGTTTTTAGGCAATTTTTCCCAAATTTGACACTGCTTTGGTTAAAGTGGAAATTATGTGCCGGTCACTCCGTTGTGAAGAAAGTAGCTCTAGGCTGATCTGAAAGTCACAAAATGATGTTATCACCTAATTTGCAGAACTGACAATCGACACTCTGTTGTATTGGAGGGCGGAACTATATTGTGGGAAACACAAAAAGCGACTAAACGCCTTAAATTGGTTTAGAACTAGAAATTAACTTTCAAAAAAGTTTTTTTTCATATTATTTGTATTGTGTCTTTTGTTTACTTTTCTTAAATTACAACACGACCTAGAAAAACTCATCCATGCGTTTATCTTTACTGCAACAGCATCTTCACAGGTCTGTCTAAAAAGTCAATCAGACAGCTGCAGCTGATCCAGAACGCTGCTGCTCGTGTTCCTCACTAGAACCAGGAAAGTAGAGCACATCACCCCAGTTCTAAAGTCTTTACACTGGCTCCCTGTAGCTCAGAGAATAGACTTCAAAATACTCCTACTAGTTTATAAATCATTACATGGCTTAGCACCAAAATATGTTGAAGACCTGTTGTCATGGTACCAACCACCAAGACCACTCAGGTCCTCCAACTCTAGCCCACTAAACCTCCCTAGACTCAGAACTAAACATGGAGAAGCAGCTTTCAGTTTCTATGCCCCCCTTATCTGGAACAGACTTCCTGATGAGTGTAGAGCTGCTGAAACTCTGAACTGCTTTAAATCGAGACTAAAAACCCATCTGTTTAGAATTGCCTTCGAGTAAATGATTGATGTCATATGTATGAAATGTGTTCATGCTCTCTTGCTTTTTTTGATCTTTCTCTTGCTTTATTGTGTATCATGTGTAATGTGTGTTTCTTTTATGTGTTTTTAAAAAAATCCCCAAATCATGTAAAGCACCCTGCTGTTGAAAGTGTGCTATACAAAAAAAATTGCCTTGCCTTAAATGTAGTTTAGTCTTTAACCTTGTAGTCCACTTAGCAAAAGGAGAGGGAAAGATTTTAAATTTAAACTTTCTTTTGTATTTTATTTATGTTACCCTAAATGGAAGTGCAGAAATGCAGTAAAAATGCATTCATTTATAGTAACTTTGTGATAGAGAATTTCCCGTTCTAACTGTAATAGCAAAACACACACCAGTTGCATCGCAGCGTGCCATGTTGGTGGCTTCTTTAACACACCTTGGATGCATCTTGCTGAAGTGCAGTGTGACAGAACAACTGGACTACATCAATGCTTATGAATAGAACAGGTTTCAAAAGGATCACTAATGCCTCGTTTCCACTCAGCGGTCTGGTCCGGCTCGGTCCGATTCGCCTTTTTGTCTATTTCCATTGTAAAAGCGGCCCATACAGGAGGCCTGTACCGGTCCATTAATGTTCCCCCTTCAGGTGTAGGTCCACAGGACAATGGTCCGATACGGTTAGGGTTTTGCTACTGGGATCACATAACACAGTCCTTTGATTGGGTGAACTCATAAACACTGCAGTAAGTTTAAACATCACCCCTGCGAGGTGATCCGAACAAAGGTGGACATCACCAAAAGTTTTCTTCTCTTTTCAGATGTTCTCCTCGCCGCACAAAGCCTTTTATTAAATACGTATTTGTTTAAAGAAAAAACCAGAAAGCAGGACCACTTCCCCAGTATGATGCCACACAAGCATTCAGGGTAAACCCTGCCTGCACAAGGAGAGTTCAGTAGGCAGTTGAAATGCTCCCATTAAAAGTCAGAATTACGCAACAGAGGAGCAGACCGGGCCACACCATTCCGCTCAGTGGAAATGAGACTTAAGAGCAGCTTTTTTGGAATGGTTGGCCACCAACCAGACACTGCCAGCATGTATTTAAAGCTGCAGTCCGGAGTATCTGAGGGACAGAGATTTTTTGAATCCGGCGTACCAAGGCCCCTCCCAAAACACTCTCCTCAACGCCAGCTTTATTCACGCAGAAATTATGAACACCCTATATGTGAGAATAAGGGCTCTGACTGCAGCAAAAACAGACTTTTCCGCGAGGACTGGGTCACCTGTGAGTGTTTGGGACACAGGAGGGACTACTTGCTAAATTAAGTTGAAACAATATGTACTTTCAAGTCAATTCCCAACAACATCAGTTTTTTTGTTTTTTTTTAAAGTTCCTAAAGGGAACTTTAGCCTCAAAGTCTCTAAGTTGGCAACAGTTCTTCCAGCTTTTCTGCTCCCGTGGATTTCCCAAGTGTTCTGCACTTGAGCTTCCCAATGTCCTGGTCAGAACAAACTTTATTTTTGTTCTCGCCACTTCAAGTAAACAAACAAGTGTAGTTCTTGTATGTACAGATCTTAATGCCTTAACAATAAATCAACATTTTTTTAGTAGGGTGACTGTGGCTCAGTAGGTATAGTAGTTGTCTTGCAAACAGAGGGTTGTAGGTTCAGTTCCAGCTTCCTCTTGTCACCTTTCAATGTGCCCCATGGCACTTAACCCCAAGTTGCCTACTAAGCTGTGTGTGTAGAGTGTGAATGGGTGAATGTGGCTCCAGCGTAAATCGCTTTGAGTGGTCAGTAAGTTATATAAGTTGCGCTATATAAGTTACAGTCCTTTTACCATTTACTGATACAAGCAATCACAGATTCTGTTTCTAAAACAAACTTATTGTATTGTATTAGAAGACATTGAAGTTCAAGGTAACAGTGCAGGTATATTTGATTTGCTTAAGTTGTTAAATAAAAAAGAAGTACGTCAGTTGGCAGGTAAACTTCTGTAATTTCTATAAATTATGTAGGTTATAAAAAGCTGTGAATTTAACGTATTGGAATTTGCAGAAAATGTGAAAATTCAGACAGGAGAGAAATTTGTTTACACAAGCAGATAAATGTCCCTTTTTAATAACTAAAGGGAACAAAAAGATTTACAGTGACACAAGTTAAAATCACTCTTGGTGAGGGCATAAATATATCACCTTAGAGTTTTATTAGTTTCCTCAACAACCTCTAGTTACAGATAGTTAAAGTGTGAGCCTTCATGTTTTCCGGTATCCGAAAGGAAAAAAACTCCAACACTTCTGCTGAGGTTTATTTATTATTAAAAGTAAACCAGTAGCGCTAGTTGTGATCTGAGGGCAATTTATATTTTAAAACCAATAGCCGCAGATCCCACACACAAAAGCCTGTTAATTAAAGCTTTTTTCTGCTGGTTTAACTGATATTTTAGTCAGTTGTTTTGTCTCATTAAGGTCATCGACTTGAGGGTAGAGGAACTTTTTTTTTTTTTTTTTTACCGCTAAAACATGGGTGTAGTACCAGAATGAGAACAAGAGTTAGCAGCAAAAGAGTAAAATGCACAGGTTAAAGAATGAGCAGAGGATATTTCACCACCGTGGTGGCGTGGAAGTGGTGTGGGTTAAAAGGGGAAGAAGAGCTGGGGGTGATCAGGGGGTAATGGCAGTGGCCTGGTCGCTGACAGACAGGCCAATCTTCCGTCTGGACAGGCTCAAGAGAGATGTGTCAGTCTCTGCCGGCACCCCGGGCCAGGCGCACCCTCACACAGCTAAATGTGTATTGGCAAAGTGTCGGTGCCAATGCCATTAGCCAGCAGACTTAAATTCCCCCTGTAATTTTCAACGGCGCTCCTCGTTATTGGCACCTCTGATGGGCCGAGTATTTGAATCCTAATTCACTTTAAATGGATGGCTGGTGGCGGTGAGCAGCCGGACGACTTGTTATCACTCCTAGGAGACAGGTCCACTCGCGCGCACTTTCATTCATCAGCTCATCCGTGGACGCTCAACCCAGGAAAGCTCCTTCCCTATCCTGCAGAATCAAGATTCTTTCATTTACTGGTTATAACATAAAACCAGACGAGTTTCCGTCTTAAAACGAATTTTAAAACTTCCGTCAGGCCTCATCTAGATTAGATTTCAAGAATGTCAAGAACACGTTAAGTGACTTGTTCTTTGAATGAAAGATGTAAATAGCTTATAATGTGTTAGTATTATAAAGAAAATGTTAAAATTTGAATTGTAAAAACACCTATTTTTTCCATAAATTGCCAAGGGAAAATCTTTTGGTTAAAAATGAACCTAAACAATATCTAAACTAATATTTAAAGGGAAGAAATTGGAAAATAGTTCATAGACATACATTATAATTTAGGGTTCTATGTTTTTTTTTAAAAGGCCATCATCATTTATCTATGATTGTATGATTGACAAGGGGGGGGGGGGGAGTTTGACTAGGGTCGTGATCAAATGTGCAACAACCCAATTACAAACACAACGTCTAAACCAGATGAACTACACAGGTGAATAAGAGCCGATGAGCATTTAACATCTGAGTCAAGGTCCTCTTGTGTGCTCATGTCATAGTAATGTATTTTTGTCTTTAAAGTGACAAAATTCTCCCTTTTAGTTATCTTTTCTTACAAAAACAAACTCCTTTCCTTGAATAAATTTTTTTTCATTGCGACATATGACATAGTGTAATGTGTGTGTTATGAAGATAACTGAGCTACGCCGAAGGTGTAGTACAGTGGTGCTGCAACAAAGAGTAACGTTGGAAATTATGATTAATGTTGAAAGAAATAATTTTTTTCTTTTTATAGACTTAAAACCAACTTCTTCCCTGTTTTTTTCTGCCAGGGTCAACCCTGCACAGTTCTAATGTTGATACAAAAATGTTTCAACCCGCCAGTCCAATGTCTTCATATTTACCACTATTCTTTCAAGGCTGGCACTCAAAAAAACAAAGTGTTCCACACAGTATTTTTAATATTTTAATGTAAAGAAATGTAATATTGTAAGGTATTTTTTGTATAATTTTTTTTAAGGTCCTCACAAATAATTTTTTCATGGATCGTGTGAGAGTGGTAAATAAACGTATCCGGCCAAATGTCCTTAATTGAATTGAGGATAAAATGTAGATGAATTATGCGTACACAACATGGTTATGTATAGTTTCAAGAATGACTTGTGTTTAAAGGAATTCTACATGCACATCAAGTCTAAGTGGCCGGTTATTACAGGGTTTAAAAAATACTATAAAAAAGGGAGACTTGTTCGCTTTTCAATTGAAATCTGAGTTAATAAAAGAATTTTAAAATATCAACAAAAATTAAGAAAGGTGAACAGAGAACTTTTGAAACAAGAAGTTGCACTATGCCGTAGTAAAATAAAGTTCCGCAATAGCTGCAACAGAGTATAAGATACAGCAGCTATGCAATGTCACGATTCCTATTTTACTTTTTATTATGTTTTTTTTTTTTTTTTTTTACTAATTGTACTTAAAACTGGGCATATTTAGGCCACAATACATATATTGCGATGCTGTATTTCTTGTCTAAAAGTGAGAGTTCATGTTAAAACCTGGGCTGCACATTAATAGGAAGACATGTAAACACAGAATTTTTGTTAAATATTGCAATGAGAATGTTGATTGTAATTGACCAACACTGTCCTCTCTCTTGATCGACCTTTCCACCATCAGCGTGTCCGCACCAGTCTCCCTGAGCTTTAGCATCCCTGTCACTAAAATCTGTACAAGGTGTGGGAATCAGGCAGAAGATATTGTTACCCAGAGTGTAGATTTGTGCTTCTGAAAGTATAAAAAAAAACAACCTACAGAATATTACATCTAAACAGTCCTCTGCGTTTGTGGCATTGCTCACACTGAAATTGCGATATAATATGTTTTGAAGGTCTGAGCTACACGAACGTATGAAGCACACAAACATGTGAAAACTATCCTTAAAATGTACATTTAACTCCACCAAAAGAGCAGGTCAGGGGGAGATGAAAAAACAAACAACGTTTTCTTGCCAATATTTGCCCTGATCTGAGGCCTTTTGTTAACTTTTTGGGGTCAGACCTGCATGTGGTCTGACTGTAATTAGCATTTAATCTAATTTAAAAGGTTTTTCTGCCTAATTCTCAGTGGATCATGATACAATAAGTGCAGAAAAGAGAGATGTTTTTACTTCCTCTTACCATCTGTGACCCAAAAACACATTAAAACCGCTAGAATTTTCATGAGCTAACGGGTGTGAAGTTGTTTTGGATTCTTGAGGGATTTGTAGCTTCGAATATCTCTTTCTCCCTCTCTCTCTCTATTTTTAATCATTTTAGTGATCTCTCTTTCTCCTTCTCACTCCCCTCTTGCAGCGACAGCGTTGCCTGTAGTGTATCGAGGGAATACGGCATTCGTCAGGCCAAGGCAAACACATGCACGCAAAACACACACACAAATGTTAAATAACTACATACAGGAGCAATTTACCTCCGCCGTAATTTGTATATAGTGTCTGACAACCTTGCTGGAGAAGTTTTCACCCC
The DNA here is from genome assembly GCA_963556495.2 of Valencia hispanica. Classification (NCBI taxonomy): domain Eukaryota; kingdom Metazoa; phylum Chordata; class Actinopteri; order Cyprinodontiformes; family Valenciidae; genus Valencia; species Valencia hispanica. The sequence continues at coordinate 39,429,088 of OY747710.1, read as the reverse complement.
AGAAATGCTAAGTAGTCCCAGCAGGAGTCAGTCAGGAAGAGGAGAGGGGCTCTTTGCTTTTTAATGTATTCTCCTGCAGCCCAGAGGCCTCCAAAACGTTGCACGTCTTTACTGCTCACTGTACACACACTCACGCATGCGTGCATGCACGTTCACTCACATAACTGTCAGCCTCTGAAGGAACAGCACTAATGGGGCTGTTTTTAATGAGCCAGGAAGAGGAGAGTGACCCTTCGAAGGTGAATATCTCTATTTCTCTCTCTCTCTCTGTGTGTGTGTTTTTTTTTTGTGTTTTTTTTTGCTGCATTGGAATGAATGCACGCACACATGAGCTTTTAAACATATATGCACGTAAGTCCTTGTGAACTAGTGATATTTATCTCTAATTGTTTCTAACTGCCATAATGAGTTTTGAGCTCTGGGCTCGTTCATTCATCCAGTCCTCTCATCAGGAGCGACATCAGAAGGTAGAAATGTGTGTGTTTCTTTTCTTTTTTTTTTATGGCTGGAGAGCCTGCATAAATTGCACTGGTTTGACAAAACGAAAAAAAGAAAAGAAAGAGCCTCCACAGCAATCGTCCTCCGCAAAGCTGCAGGAGATCTGGTGATTTCCTCAAGTTCCACTTCACGTTGCAAGGGACATATCCATCCCCAGACAACCATTTCACTTTATTTCACTGATTTTATGATCTTTCCCTGCACAGACTGATAGATAAATAAAAAAAGGAACAAAAAAAAAAAGCGAAAGAGGCAGTTCTCAAAACAGCCAAAAGATGGCACACTCTGTATGGCAGGTGGAGGATTGTGATGCGTATTGTGGAGGTAGTGGTTGTCTGTATTTAACCTAGAACCTGGAGAGCATCCTGTGTCTCCTCTGCTGGGAATCTTCTGCTTCTTCTAGGAGACAAGGATGGAGACGAAGAAGAAGAAGAAGAAGAAGCCAGGTAGGTGAACGGATGTCATGCTTCTGCTCATGTTGCTCAACAAGCCGTACAGTGACTGCCTTCTTCTTCTGTTCTTTTTTTATTTTTTACACTTAAACAAGCCTGAGGATATATAGCTGTGACATTTTCTCTCACAGCCTCGGGTTCATTGTCTTGGCAGAACATGTGGAGCTGCAGAGCAATCTGTGAACACGGCTAGAAGTAATGGTTCTTCTGATGTTTAACGTCTCGCAGAGGAAACAAATGCACCGAATAACCAGATGGGACGCGTCTTATAGTGTGTGTTAATACTTCGGTGGTTAAAATAGAATAGGAAGAGGTGGAGGAGTGAAAAAGATCATTTCATACATCATCTTTAAAGAAAACCGCCAGAAAAGATCCTCATTAATCCTCAATCTGAATTGTCTCTTTCTGGTTTTGTTTAATCTTTCTTTGCCTACACCTGTGAAGCAGTTTTATATCTGTGTAAAACAATTTGTTTCTTTCCAAGACTAAACGAACTGGAATGCCTCTTTTTTTTGGGGGGGGGGGCTGGGTTAGTTAGCTTTTCCATTATTATCATTATCAAAAAAAAAAAAAAAGTAAAAATTTGAAATAGGCCCGCTTTGAATAGATTATGATCCGTGACGTGCCAATATTACAGTTTATATTCACACGTGTAATGAGCACAAGCTGATATGAATATTTAAAAAAAAGGGTTTTTTCTTTTTTATTATTTCTATGTATTATGAGCCCTCTGTTTTCATACTGTCTGCATACACTGTGGAAGTGAGTGAATGTCAGCCACACACTCACACACACACACACACACACACTGAACATTACACACGCTCCTCAAAGGCAAACACGCGAGATGCTACGAGACCACTGAAAATCAATGTGACAGGTTTCAGTCGTCCCTCAGTGTACACATCCCCTCTCAGAGTCTCTCCTGACATCTGCTCGATTACCTCCCACAGCCAAACACACACACGCACACACTCCCTGTGGCCGCTCTAAGCCCCTGTGAGCTATAAGAAATGGAGTCGATGCAGGAGAAACCAGATACTGCTGGCTGTGTCACATCGCGTTTGCCGCCACCCGTCAGAAGCCGGCCTGTTTGAGTGCCAGACGTCCTGACACCGTCAGTCATTCCCAGGCCCGGCAGCGGGTGGTGGGACGACTAGGAGGAGGAGGAGGAAGGGGAGCAAGGAGGGGAGCGGGGCGGACCTTGATCGCCAGAGTCTTGCTCTTACAGGGGAGAGTGACGGGAATCTGTGCATACCCACAAGATGTGCTGTGTTGGATATGTCCTTAACATTGTAGACAAAAAAAGTTTCACATTCATACTTTTGGGGGTGGGGGGAAAAGACTTCCATCAATCTGACCCGCTATAGTGGCTTTCTAATCCCCCACAATATCCCACCAGAAACGTATTTCCTTCTGGTAGGCATGGGCCGTTAACGGCTTAAAGTTACAGTTTCAAAACTGCTCAAATCTCCCATGATGGCGTTCTATGGTTGAAAGCCTTTTTAATGAGAAGCCAGAGACACTGCAGAGTGACCAAGGTTGTATGGAACACAGAGTGGGAAGAGCACTCCTCCATCGTCCAGGCAGCTGGCTGACAAGATGGCTACGTTACCTCTTGCTTACAGGAAAGACAGATTTAGGTGTTAGATTACAGTTATGGAAATGCAAGGAGTTCCACCCAGCACTCGCATTAAAAGTAACATTGAACCACAGCTACAGTTAGCAAATAATCTGCATGTCTGTCAATCAGTTTACTGCAGGCAGGCTACCAGAGCAGGTAGCCCCACTATTTAGCCAGCTTAATAGACCCAGTGTTACTTTCTAACACGCACAGAACAGCAAAAAGGTATATTCTGTAAATAAACATTTTAGTGGGTGTTTTTTTGTTTAATCGCATATATTTTTCTGTTAAAATAAATATGAAATGTTATACGCAACCGGTTATAAATCAGGTGAGTAAAAAGTTATATTTTATAGCTTTAGACTAAGGAAAAGAAGAAAAAGTTTCATATTTACACTTTTGAAAAAACAAAAACATTAAAGGGACCTTCCAGTGGCTTTCTAAGCCCCTGTCTCAGCCCTTCAGGTCTGTCTCTCTGTCTGTCTGTCTGTCTGGTTTGCACGTTCGACAGCTGGCACCTTGATGATTGAGCTCCTCATTTTGTCAGACCTGTCGCTCAGACTTGCATTTTTATCTCATTTCTTGCTGCTTTAGGAAGCAAGGAGTGAGCAGAATGTCAGACCAGAAGAAGCGCAGATAAAAGCTGCCTACTAACAATCATATATGACAGTTAAGGACACACACTCACACACACATAGAGAGAGAGAGCGAGAGGAAGAGAGGGGGAAACACAGGTGCACAGTCAAACCAAGCAGCACCTCATGCCTCCCATGTCCACAGAAGATGTTGACGGCAGCTCGGTTTGTCAGGTCATCTGACAGCACCTTGAGCTCCCCTGTGGCCGGCGGGTTTCAAGACAGCAGGACAGCGGGCGCGGACAGCAGCACCTTTGAGCCCCGCCTCGTCTCGCGCCGTCCGCCTCAACCTCCCCCCTTTCCCTTTCCCTTTCCACTCGAGCCTCACCTCTTTCCTCACTTTCAGCCCTCACTCAGGACTCAAAAGAGTCTGGGCAGGACGAGAGCTGATGGACAGGCCGTCTCTGGTGTGAACCCATCGCCCTCTCTGGCTGATGCCATGGAGAGACATGCAAAGACAACAAAGTTTTATATGAAATATATACATAGTGAGGGCAGTTGGATGTACATCACATGGTCTGTTGACAATTCCTTTGTGCTGATTCTAAGGAGCAAAATGGCTTCTTAAAATCCATTTGGCACTCCGTTAAAAATGTGAAAGCATTCTATTGCTTTAAGACAAAAAGATGGCCCAGAAACATTCAGAGTATGAGAACCTATAATAGATTCATAGATCTTGACTGATGTAAGATTTGAAATAAGTTTTGATTACACTTTAGTACGTTGATGTTTTTTCAGTATTTTGGATAGAGAGAAATCTGCATTCTATTAAAAAGATAGACAAATGTTTACCTTTCAAAATTGGATTTTATTTAGTAAACCTTATTTTTTGTGTTTCATGTTTTCCTCTGCTGTTTTTCTATTTTGGATGTTTAGGACTACTAGAGCTAAGCACTGCTCTAGTTTATCGTGAGGAATAATGTACAGATTATCCATTCCCACACTCCCCTTGTGACATAAGGATCACGACGAAAAGATCCCAGATACAAACAACGGAATTGTGCTTCCTCAGTGAGAAGGCTGGACTCAGCCTTAGCGATAGGATCAAGAGCTAACCCAAAGTAAAGCCAAGTAAAGATCCTCAACATCGAACGGTGTCAATCAAGTGGGCATCTGAATGGGTTACCAGATTTACGGTAAAACAAATTATCTAAATTGAGAATATTTAAGTACTTACATTTGCTGCTTCACTATTTAAGGGAGTTTCTGTTCTATTTAAATGTCATAGGAAGGAAATATACATTACATAATTGTATAGGCAAGGCAAGGCAACTTTATTTGTATAGCACACTTTCAACAACAAGGTAATTCAAGGTGCTTTACATGATTAAGGGGTAAAATAAAAATAGCAGAAACACATAAGAAAGCATATAAAGTCAAAAACAGCAACAAAGCAAGAAGCACACACAAAACATGATACATGAAAACATTACTCAAAGGCAGCTCTAAACAGATGAGTTTTGAGCTGTGATTTAAAAGAACACAGTTCATCAGCGACTTTGCAGTTGTCTGGAAGTTTGTTCCAGATTAGGAGCATAGAAACTAAAAGCTGCTTCTCCATGTTTGGTTCTAATTCTAGGGATGTTGAGTAGACTGGAATTAGAGGGGGGTTGGTATAGTAACAGTAGAACAGTTCAACATACTTTGGTGCTAGGCCATTCAATGATTTATAAACTAGTAAAAGTATTTTGAAATCTATTCTCTGAGCTACAGGGAGCCAGTGTAAGGACTTTAGAACTGGGGTGATGTTCTCTACAGTACCTTTCTGTTTCTAGTGAGGACACGGGCAACAGCGTTCTGGATCAGCTGCAGCTGTCTTATTAACTAGGCATATTGCATAGGCATCTTTACTTAGCCTAAATCCAAATAAGTTGATTGTAGAGACTCAAGCTAACAGGTTTTCCGACATGGGCTAATACCAAAGTGGACCTCTGTCACCTTAAAGCAATTCTAGTCCAAAAAATGTCACAACATTTGAAGCAAATTCCATTTTCTTAAACATTAAGCAGTCATTATGTTTGCACATGATGGTCATTTACACAGGAAATGGAGTTGGGAGGCGGTGCACCTCCAGTAATCTTCCTGAGTGAAACCCATCCTCAGTGGAACATGTAGAGCATCATATCAGAGTGACTGATATAAACATGAAGCTGTGTAAAATGCAAACATATTCTTGAGGTTTGACTGAGGGATATTTTATAGATTTAAAAAAAAGAAATTTTACAATGCCTTTTCTGTTAGTCATTTTACATGTTTCATCCACAGTATGGAAGATCATTTATGGGGCATTGTCTCCTACCTCTATTTACAATGTGAATGGTAATCAGCTTCTCTTTAAATAACCAGCCAATGCAAACATGACAACTGTTTACAGGTCATTAATAGAGTGTTTGCATTCTACGCTTTAGAGATTGGAGTTGTTTTCAGACGGAAGACGTACTCTTTGATATTGGCCCCTTGCGAACAAGATGTTAGCTTTAGTCTGCTGGAACAGCTAAGAGCGTTCTCTATAACAGGTAAGATATTAACCATCTATACCCTTCTAGCGGAACCTCACTTTAAAAAAAAAAAAATCATGTACTGTCCCTTTAAGTCATTGCACTCATGTACTTCCAAATGAGCCTTTGCCGGAAGGAAGCGGTGAAACACTTGGAATGCAGCCTGCAGTTGAAGACAAATGCTCACATTCTGCGTGGAGCTCAGTGAGAGCTGCCGTCATTCTCCCTCGTAGCCATTCCATGTATCACTAGCTCAAAAATGAGGGGCCTCTGCTACGAGTGATTAATAAACAAACCTATTAATGCTGCGGTGGACATTTCACAAAAGGTTCATTTTCGGAAATACAATCTCCCTTTTGTTAATAATGTCCATTAATCATGCAAGGATGTCACTTAACGCAAGGTTAATGAAACACCGCTAATGCCTGGCTAATCTATCCTGAGTCAGAATGCGGCTGTAAGTGGGATTCCTAACCCCTCCGAAGTATCTTCCGGGTGTGGGGAGGAGGGGGGGGGGGGGATTCATGCGGCGTGATTGATGGATGCGAGACAGGGGATGTCCATTATTTTAAGTGGAACACAGAGGCAGAATGTGGGGTCAGCTGTGGGCCGAAACAGAAAGCTCTACCTGTCCAAATGGCTAATGAACCACTGACAAGATATATGGGAACACTTTGGAGGAGAATTTAAGTATGACATAACAACTTGATAATGGATTTACTGTGGCGCTCAGAACCATTCATTCACAATCAAGCGCAATGTTGCGACCCCAACCAGCGGTGATCGTAACACGTTTGGGTTTGGATGTGCGCAACGTCTTCCTCCTCCGACTTCCATTTTCCAGCTGTCAAGCCGCCCTATTAAACGGAGTATTTTCATTTATTTTTATGTGTGAGTGCGTGTGCGCTTGTGTGCGTGTGAAAGCATGGCGTGGTGTGAGCACCACATTAGGAGAAATGTTTATTGTAATGTGAGTGTCTGGTGCCAGCTGAGCGGAGCTGCAAGCTGTTTGGAGAAGCGGATGACTGTTTGATTGTTTGATGACAACGTGAGCCTTGCATCTCGCTGCCTTTCGTCTGCGTCTCTGAAGAACGACTGACATTAAATGTTTGATGTTGGCGTGCTCAACTGATGTACAAATAAAATCCTCACCGGTGAGACATTATTGTTTTTTTTTTACTTCCAGCATTTTGACAATACATTTGTTGTTTTTGTTGTTTTTCACACATTCGATTCAAGTTTTCCCTTTCCCCACCTCTTAAAAAAAAGTTTGTATTGTTTTATCTTTGCTTTTTCGCCCACCCCAACCCCCCACCCCTATCTCTTCTTGTGCAAGGTAGCTAATAGAAAACAGAAATTTCACTCTGGGTTGCATATGAATAACTGTTTTCCACTTGAACACCTCTTGGTTTTTAATAGGGGGTGTATACGGCATGACGCTATAATGCCAGAGAGGGGCGGCGGTGCTGGTAGAGGAGACGCAGGTCAATAGGAGTCCTAATAAAGCGTGAGTTCATTTCCCTGCTGCGCTCCCCCCTGGCCACCGGCTGCTCCATATACAAGTCAAATTGGCTTTTTGCCTCCCAAAGCCCTTTGATTTATGACCGGGTTCCTTTGACCGGACCAGCTAGTTTTCATTTTTGTTAAATCGTGTGGCCTCTTAAATGAAACTATTGATTTAAAGTCAGCTTACTGAGGATTTAATTTGTATTTGGAAAATTAAAGCAGGTAACACTTTATAATTTCACACTACAATGGAGTAGAACCAGTTATCCCCTATCCCTGGACTTTTGTCTGAAAAATAGGCATAAAACCCCACAACCCACCTCTTCCACAGACTACCAGTACAAACAACTATTGCCTTTTTACTTTTGTACCCCTCCTTCTGCTTTAACAGGCCATTTTGTGTGGCTGGTAAGGACTTCTGGGCAGATAGATGATTTGTAGCCCCAACATCCCAAACTGGAGGATCACGCATGTAGTGTTTTTTGTTCAGGAATGCTGCTATTCCACACGAAGGCAAAACTGGGGCCTCTTTTCCGATTTGCTGTGAGCCGGACTCTAACGCAGGTTTAATTGTGTTACCACCCATTACAACACAAAGTTATTCACAGTACTTTACAGGAAAATAAAGGAATAAGGTCAAGAAAAAATATTTTTTTGTCAAATTAAAGCATCGCATATAGAGAAACATTTTAAAATGCAAAGTTAAAACAAATAAATAGCTACGACACAGGGAAATGAATTGACAAAGAAATCTTTGACTTTCATAGGAAAGCTGTAGGAAACAGTGATGATTTTTTGTAATGATTTAAATGAGCCAATAGTTTCCTGCTCATCTCTATTTTTCAGTGGGTTAGTTCAGAGCTGAAGAGCATATAAACTAAATGCTACCTTCCCTTGTTTAGTTCCCATCCTGGGAATGGATCTCTGATGTTCTGAGGTGTCTGTGTACCCAACAGTTCTGAAATGTATTTTGACCCAAGGCTAAACAAAAACAAAGCTTTTAAACTTTGTCATTTTACAAACAGGAATCCAGTTATTTAAAGGCAGGGTATGCGATTGTGGGAGCGCTCCTTGAGAGGGCGTTATTGAAAAATAAAAAGTCCCACCCCTTGCTTCATGCTCTCCCACTAAGCCACGCCTCAATACCACAGGCACGCGCAGCCAGCATGGTCTGGTTGGGTCTCCGCCACTTCACTTCACTCGGCTATTTCAACCAAAGTCACAAAATATAACGTGATCTTACCTGTCCAGGAGAAAATCAGCAACCAACGCATCCGTTAGCAAGCCCTTAGCTTCCTTGAGTTGACGCCACCGTGTAAATGCATCAGCTCCGATGCAGATTCGGCTTTAAGCACGCTCTTCGTCGGCTTTCTTCTTTCCCGTTCCTATTTCCACAACAGCTTTGCGTTTTCGGTTCATTTTAGCGCGAGCTCACTTCCTGTTTACAGGCTAGAACGAGCGTTGCGTGCACACAAAGGTAACGCGCAGAGGGGGAGGTGCTGGAACACGGAAGCTTTGCTTACAAGCCTATTATCTTAGACGGACCTTGGAAGTTGATTGGATGAGGTTTTCCCCGGGTTTCTCGCTGTAGAAAGAATGAAAATTACTCGGTCAAGTTTAAGAACTCCTAACTTATAGGTTGCCACTGGTATATGAAGAGCATTTTTTGCAGTTTTAAAAAAGGGTTTTAAAATGAAATCGTATACCCTGCCTTTAATTCAAGGGCTGGCGTGATATGACACCTTTTTTAGGTGTTGGTAAAACTCTGGAAGTAGCATACTTAATGAGCAACAATGGGCCTTACATTTTTAAAAATATTTGTACTTTTTTTTTCAGAGACCAGTAAACACACCTTGGCATAATCTAACCTAAAACTGGAGGCAAACATCAGTTTTTCTGCTCAATTCTGGGAGTGTTTTTAAAATGGAAGTAGGCTATTTGAATACATTTATGGATATCAAAGCTACATCTGAGTCCATTACTAAGGTCCTTGTATGATCTGTGGTCTTTAGTCTCATTGAGTTGAATTGAGTCCTGATCTTGAACTTCAATTTTTTGGTGACAATAATCAATGACTTCTGTCTGTTTTTTGCATTAAGTTGAAAAGATTCTGACCCATCTATTAACTGATATGAACTCAGTGGCTGTAATGAACGGCGGATATGTGCTCACACAGAAAGATACAGTTGTGTGTCATCAGCATACATATTGTAAAATGGGCTGTAATACTCGTAATCCGTGTCAGAGTGAGCTCATAGAAAACAAATGAAAGTGACCCAAGAATGGAGCCCTGTGGAACCTCAGAGATTATTTTTCTTCACTCACATTTATAACTGTCAAGTAGTTATGGTCAGTCAGGAAAAATTTTAATGAATTTAGTATTGGACAAGCATCAATATCACGATGGACTGTAAATAATTTGAAACTGTAATGAATGTAGCCTCACTGCTGTGGTAAGTCAAAAACCCAACCTGAAATAATTAAATAGCTTGTTTATTGGCCAACCTTTTTGATAAAAAGCATTTTCATAATTTTATTTTAATTTTTTGCCAAAATGGGTAAGAAAAAAATAAAAGTTAGAAATTAGCTTGTGATAACATCATTAAGGAATCCAGATTAGTCTTATTTGAAAAAGAAAAAGTCTTCAGGGGCTCATGAACATGACCTGAGTGTAGTGACGTATTTACTATCTACAAGGGTTCAGGTTCAACACAGCTAGAACACACAGCTGCATGGCCTGAGGTTCACTTGCCACTGGTCAACACGTCCTCAGTCAGTGTCAGGTGGTTGCCATTTTTGTTTTATTGAAAGCAGATGAGATAAGTAGATGAACGTTTTCTTTTATCTGTGATTCAAAGAAGACCTCTGTGTCAGTTTGTTTGTTCACCGGTTTGCCACCAGTCTTCCACTTTCGCAAGACTTGAGGGAAATTTAGTATGAAGTCACAGAGCACAAACAGAGAAAACATCACGCATGCACATCGGCTGCACTCTGGTATTATTTCAAATGACACTTGGGGAGCTTTTCGATTCTCCGTCATGTGATTTCATTTCTTTTTTTTTCACCTCTGCCTTTGCGTTTCGACAGAATCCGAAATGATGTGCCTCACCTTTTCAAAAAATCACACTTGCTGCTCCAAAAGAGGAAGCTACAATTACAGCTCAAAACAGCGTGACATATTTGTTACTGATTGTCCCTCGTTTGTGGGGTGAGAAGACTCGCTCACGGTGGGGCCTGTCTCAGCTTTGTCTCCAGGTCTGCTTCCGCCGTCTCCTCTGCTGACACCATGGCAGCCAGGCATCCCTCCCCGCCGCCCCGCTCACCTCTTCCCGCTTCTCTCACCCCTCACCCTGCCATAAGCTCCTTCACCAAGCCCCTCATTAACCCCTCCCTCTTCCCCTGGCATTGAAAAGGCGCTGTCTTTAAACCTGTCCCTGCATCCTCAGCAGAGTTTTAAACAGCGAGCATGTGGGCGGATGGGTGGATCCCTTTTTCCCGTGCTCCCTCTCTGACTGTTTTATATTATATTTAGTAATAATAATCACAGCTATCGCGCCTCCTCCTCCCCCTTTTTTTGTGAAAGCCTCTTCCCAATGGGGCGGAGGGACGGGATTGCTGTCTCCCCGGCCTCCTCACCTCTGAAATGACTGTGTGTGTGTGCCGATCACACTCCATAAAGGAGAGGGTGGAGTGGCGGGAGGGGGTGGGAAAGCTCTAGGGTGTCATTAACTCCTTTCTTCTCCCTGAGAGGAAACAGTGATTTGACTACCATGATCCTGACCCCCCACTCCCAAACTCAGCCAGCGTCCTCACCCAAATCCCCCTCACCCTTCCTTCTAGCGCGCTTCCTTTAACCCTTACGACCGCCAAAAAAACACCCCCTACCACCCCCAAGGGCTCTCCATAACTGTTTATTAACACGTCTTTGACTTCCCCCTGCCACCCACCACCCTCATTCAGACGTCACATAACACCCCCCCTCTTTCCCCCCGCCCGTGTTCGCTTTCATCATCGGGGACCTGTTGGAGCAGGGGAATTCACTACTTCATGTTGATCACTTTTCTGCATGTACTTCTTATCCTACTAAATCTGTCTTAACTGCATTTCTTGAATCAACTCACCCTAATGCAATGCAATAATCTGCTGAGTGTAACGGTTATGGTAGCTGTTTAAATACACACTGTTTCTTTAAGAAGTCTCATTTTTGCAGTGTATTCTTAAAACATTTAAGCAGGAAAGCTAATGGAGTGTTCTGCTTTAAGAGACCGAAAAAATGGGTTGAGAGCGATCTCAATTTGTATCATTCAAATTTCTGCCTGAATTTATTTACAATTATACATTAAACATATTGTTTTCACTTTCTTGGTCATTTCGATATCACATATACAACAGATGTACATTTAGACATAATGCAAATCAGCAAGCTTTGCTATAATTCCAATTGAATCCATCTATTTATGCATCGACAATTCACACTAACTGTCCTCTCAAGACACTTTACAATATGAACAGATTCAGTTTATATGGAGAAACATACTGACAGTCATTTACTTGGAAAACCTATACAAAACTTGATTTGTGACTGAGGAATTGCAGCACAGACGGCTGTGTCTTCATGAAATGGAGAGAAGAGACAGCTGCAGGTGTTGACTTGCTTTTTCAGGCCTCGAAAACCAAATGGAAAGAGAGAAAACATGTAAAGACAGTGTAAATGTTTTGTAACCTTGATTTTTAAAATCTAAATCAGTTAAGTGTATCCCAGCTCTCATCCTATAACCGCTACAGATGGAGAAAAGCCCCGCAGTGACGCTGCGAGCATAAAGTATGGATAGATATGTATACAATGGATAGATATGTATACAATAATTCCCTTTTTATCGGGCGTTACTTTTTGATTTTGAAAGCATCCTGTTATTACTGAACTTTAAAGAAACGTTGTACTTTCTTTTCCTCACAGCACTCCTTTAAATCAAAGCTTTCTTAAGCAGATGATTTATCTGTTTTTCCCTGAAGTCTCACTTTCTATCATCACAAGGCTGCAGGAAACATGCTTAAACCTGACAGAGAGCAAGTTTCAGCATCAATGAGGGGCAGAAGCAAACTGCTATAAAAAAATGTGTGCACTATAATATATGACTAAATAATTAATATCTGAAAACAAAAGGTCTGATAAACACTGTAATTTTACAATCTTGTTGTCATCGGAAGTCAAAGTGGTTTCTGGAAATAAAATGTAATGACCTGGACAGCTGTGGTTTAATTCACTGGACTGTTTGATAATCTTTGTCCCACATGCTCTACATATGCATCTTTAACAGTAAAAAAAATTTGGTGAAAAAAAAAGAAGAAGAAAAATAGCACGCATAATGATTAATTAGCTCTAAGTTTATGCACGCTAAAAGGTGAAGACTATCTAGTGTCAGATGTGCAGCCCTTAACCACCCAATGTGACTCAAATGTGAAATGCATCTGTTCATAAAACATCCCAAACCAGTCTCCATGCCATCCCAAACTCTGAGCAGATGTGGAAAACATAGGGTCACATTCCTAACTTGTCTTTTATCTCCATAATCTGAACGTAACCTGCCCTAATTCCACCAGACCATAAATCCATTGATTTTTATGCACTGAAGTGTTTTTAAATTGCATTTGTTATTTAAGTCTCTGTGACTTTGTCCAAATATACAGAGAACTTTGTACAAAATATTGTCAAAATGATGCAATAATTAGTTGTTTTAAATTGAATAAAATAAACATTCAGGCCCCTCATTCTGACAACTACGGACACATATAATGAGTCTACTTTTGCAGGGTTTTTTTTTTGCGTCAATAACTTTCAATGCTGTTTATCTTTACTGTAAAAACAAATGTTATAAAAGTACTATGCTTGGAGGAAAACTAACATCGCACAATACCCTCGAGACACCGTGATGAAAAATAGTGGTGGCAGCATTAGGCTGTGGGGCTGCTGCTCTTCCAGGGACAAGGAAACTAGGGCAAAGGTTTAATCTAAGTAACATACCGTTAAAGCTCCTGTGGGTTGGCTGAAAACAATCGTTTTAATATGGCTCAATCAAAGTCCGGACCTGAATTCAGTCGCAATCAGTGACAAGATTTGAAGATTGCTCAGTACAGAGAATCTCTATCCAATCTAACTGATCTCAGGTTATTTTGCAAAGAAGAATGAGCAACATTTCAGTGTTTAAGCTGGAAGAGACATGCCCCAAAGACTTACAGCTGAAATTGCAGCAAAAGATGGTTCTACAAAGTGCTGACCAGGGGTGGCCTGAATACATTTCAATGCCTCATTTTCTAGATAAAAAAAAACAAAACTTTTTTGAAGGTGTGTATCACAATTGCGCATCACTTTGTGTTTGTTTATCAAATGAAAATGGAATAAAACACTGAGGTTTTTGGGTTTAACATGACAAATAGCCAAAGACAGCCACTAGGAGGCGCATTATATAACCTTCTGCCAGCAATAGATCCACTTCTTTCATGAATTTCCAAACCACAGTACAGTGATCATATTGAATGAAAAACTATTCCGTGCAGTAAGGATTCAGTTAGTTTACACAGCTATTTTTGAATCTTGCGATTGTTTATAATAACCTAATCACATCTTGGAAAACATAAATTATCCACAGGGGAACAGTCGTGTTGTAAACAACTCCAATCAGAACTTGATTGCTCCCTGATTGATTCTTTTCCTGAAGTTGATACTCGGACTTGGATGATCCAGGACAGTAGTGGCTGACTGACTGTATGAAAGTCCCAGAGGGAGCTTGAACGAGGGTCTTCGGGGCTGGGTTGCCAAACTCATATCTCTCCTCTCCCATAAACATGGCGGCGCGCTGATGTCTTTAAAAGGCCCTGAATGACATCTGGGAGTGCAGGAACACTGTGATTAATCGCCAAGTTAATTCTCATGGAAATCACCCCGGGCCGGTGCAGAATGAGAAGAAGAGGAGCTGGAGAAGCGTGTGAAACAAACTCTGGCCAAATGCACGAAGATGATTGCTCACGGGGGGATTTTTATGGTATCAGAGAGGGGACTGTGCTGAGCACAATGGTCTCCCTCTCGCGCCAGTGCTTAACTCCATATTTCAAATCTATAGCTCATAAATTGGTCAGCTGAGATTGTTAGGATATAATGGCTTGCATACAGCTTGTTAAAATGAGGTAACAAAGTCATAAAAACAGCGGAAGCACAAAGATTATCTTAAGTTTAAATGCAACTCAGATTCAAAATATTAAACCTCCTGGAGGACGTTGATTGTGGCAGAATGAGAAACATTGGTTAATGACAGAAGTGTCAAGCTCAGGGATAAGGTTTAGGTGGTAAATGCAGGATTATACTTGATTTAATGGGATGTTTGGTAGTGAATCGTTGAGTCTGATTTCCCACAGGAAAAGCCTTCTATCTGTTGCAAATGCTGTGCATGTACCGGCTTAGGTAAATCATCCAGGGGATCATTCAACTAAACAGTTCTCGGTGATAAACGACAGCTCTGGGAAGATACAGACACATGTGCATTCTTGGGGGGAAAAAAGGAAAAAGAATGGTGTGCGCTGCGTTTGAGAAACGGTGGCATTCACAACTCGGCCTCTTCATAACAAAGGCTTCAAAAGTTGAGGCTGACGCCCCACAAAAATGAATGAAGGTTCAATAGCACTGTGGACGTTTGTCAAGAGCAGAACGTTATACTTTTTGGCATAAATGCTTTCCCTAGGCCATACATCTACGCCAGCATTTAAAAAAAATTTAATTGCTGGACGAGGGTGGAGGGGTGGGGAAGCAGGTACTAGGGATATTTGCCCGAGTGAGGAATTGATTTTGTCTGACCCAAGAGAGTACTTCATTTCTTCGGTCACGGCAAGCAGGACGGTTCTGCGGGTCGTGTTGTGCTAACAGCTGAGCAAAGGCCGCCCATGCAAAACATTTGAACGTTTGGAAAACTCAACAAATTCTGAACACCATTTTGTTTTTTTTGTTTTTGTCTTTCCCTTACAGATGACATAATGCTCTCAAACGTCAACTGGGAGTACATCACAGCTACTTTTCAATTTTAGAGCTGAAGAGATTGCTTTGAGCGCTAGATTTACAGAAGTGGGTGTTTGACTCTAAAGAAACAAGGCCGGCTTCCCACAAGGAGCATGAATGAATGTTCTTCCTTTCAACAATTCATGAACAACATAGCCCCTACAGCTCCCCACAAGCTTCCATGCCTCCCATGACATCACAAAAGGCATGAAAACGATCTTCTGAGTAGGTCCATTTGTATTGTTCTCCTTCAAAAGTGTTTACTTGTCTTCTGTAGGAGTGTTTGAGCTGTATCTAAAGGGATTATGGCAACACTAAAACACATGGGGTGGCCAGATTGTATTATTAAAAGTCTACACGGATCATTTAGAGCCAGATTGAAACTATATTGCCTGGTTGATGCGTTACATCAATATGACATTCAAGTCCCAACGATGTTATCCGCAGAAGAGGCGCTTCACCCACGGGCAGGTTCTGTTGAGAATTATTCCAGGGAGACAAACTTTTAATGATTCCACCAGTTAGCCCCAACATGCATGCACCTGCAGTGCAGCTTGTTCCAAGGGTCAGCAACCTTTACTATCCAAAGAGCCCTTTTGACCCCTGCTTATATTAAATAAAAATTGTCTGGAGCTGCAAAACCTAAATACTCCTTCAATGAAAGATAACTTGCTACTGCATAAAGTGCATTTGTTGTTCAGTAAAGTTAAATGAAGAAAAATAAAGAAAACCATCAATCTTTTACAAAAGGAAAACGAGTGTATGTTATTAATTAAGAGATTTCAAATTTATGTAAGAAAAATGTTTAGGTAGTAACCAATAGCAACCAAAAAAGGATTTAAAAATATACACATTACGTTTGTATCGTTTTTGTTGGGTTTTTTTAACCTGTGCAGGCGCTGAATGAACCACATAGAAAAACTATTCGTTTTCTAAAAACACTGCTCATTTTTGTTTCATTTTGAAAAGTATTAAGAGCCACTACGAAGGACCTAAAAAGCCACATGTGGGTCTGGAGCCAAGGGTTGCAGACCCCTGGTCTATACCATCACAAAAGTGAGCTAAAGTACAACACTGGCAAATCATGTAACCATTTAACATGATACAACAGAATTGACTCTTTATGAATGGCGAACCTCCATGGAGTAGAAAAAAATTCAAACGGGAGTTTTAAGGTCTGAAGACGATCTACACTGTTTGATTCGGCTTCACCATCCATGGCAGCACACATCAAGCTCTGTTTCTAAGATTTAACTGTTTGCAACTAAATGGCAAAGGAAACGCTTCAGAAAACAAATCTGTCAGAGGTAGCTTCTGAACTCCATTTGGTACTAGCTGTTACACCCCTTCACCTCTCATTGTAGCTTTGTAGCCAACTTTTTTGGGTACAAAATGTCACTGAGAAGATATGTTTCATACTGACTATGCATCAATTTGTACCTGCCAAAGCTGAGGTATGGTTCTTACCTACTTTGACAAACAAGGATTCAAACTCATTTCTATTATCTCCTGAAAGTCAACTGTAGACAAATCTGGTTATAGGACTCTTGGTTTGTTCAGTGGTAATCTGTAAAGAGTAACCACCAAGTGGAGATAGGAATAAGAATCACAATCAGCTGGAAAAGAGAAGTAATCATATGTCTTTAAAAGAATATAAAAATAAATCAAATTATACATAAGATTTGAACATTTGTTTTAGAAATAATTACCTTCATACCTCCATTAAATCAGTGATACTCAATAGTATGAGTACATAGGAATGAAAAAGGGCAACGTTTGATTAAAATGGGGGTCTGAGTTAATGAAAAGGAGAATTGATCCTGAACTGCTTGAATCTTGTGACGTCACTGGAGCAACCACTTACAAAGCAGATATACCACTTTTATTGTTCAGTGCACGTTTTAAAACGTGACATTTTTTGGATTTTCTAAAGTGGAAAACACATTTATCATTCCCAAGCTGTGTTTTATTGTCAGTCTACATTTGTTAGTGGGGTGGGGGAAAAGAAAAAGAAATACACCACTGCGTCTTTAATTGTCAATCCCCACTCTTTTTTTCTTACATTCATTTCAACAGGCCATTGGTTTTGATTTCACACGATTATGGCAGATGATGGTACAATCCTCCCCGTATAATTGAATACCTCTGCTCTTACTCCATCAAAACACAGTGATACGGATGGAGCGTACGCGCCGGCTGTCACAGTTTCTGTCCACCTCAGCAGAAGCGGCTGGTTTTATAGGGCTGGTAAGGAGCGGAAAATGTGAATAAGCGATTTTGGAAAGCCCGACTCCCCTCTGCAGTGCTAATTTAGTGTGAGAGCTAAGTGGCTCATTTTTATGTGAACACCATTGTGTTCCCTAACTGTGCAGCAAACAATCGCTGTTCCAAGGCAAAGAAGGACACAATGTGAACAATGGAACAATGAGAGCCTTTTTTCCCCTCTCTCTTGCTGCCTGGAGGAGAAAAAAAAGAGAGATTTTCACAAAAAACAAAATAAAACGGGGCTGTTTAATTGTTTTCTAAAGCTGTGATTTGGATATATTAAGTTCTTTTTATGTTATTTTTTTAAGGATGATGTCATACACAAAAGGAAGTACGGTATGTTTATATGAATGGTACTCATGTACAAGTCAGGTATTAGGCTGTGTCGCCTGTTGTCAGGCTTGCTGGTGTGGATGTTGACAGGGATCAGCGATGGGTGTTAAAATATTTCGTGAGCCCTTGCTCTTCCCACAGCTGCGAACCTTGCCACTGAGCAGCCTAACCTGACACTATCTATCACTAGGAGCATGCACGAATCAATGCTACACTGCACACATAGACAGCACACAATCTCCCTTGCTGTCTGCTCCACTCCCATCTCCGCTTGCACACCTCGGCTTTCTCGTCCCGTCCCCCTGCATTTGTGCACGTCTCTTCTTTGTCCCTCTCTGAAAGACACCGACGGCCCAGTGCGTGCTCGCTGCACGGCCCAGTCTGGGGCGTGTCATCAATCAAAATGATCATATCAGTCTTGCACACAAAGCTGAATTCATCGCGAGAAGCGATGATACAGAAGATTTTGTCCTCACTCCTGCTCGGTTTGGTAACATTATCAGCTGGTGTATCAAACTTTGTTTCACTCTCGGCTCTTCACAGCAGAAATCTTGTCAGGACCCACTTCCCTTAGTGTGGCTTGTGAAGGCCTACATCTGTTTGTGATATACTCTGTAACAAAGCACCTCACCCGCACCCTAAAGTAACAGATTCACAGTACGACGTGGAATTGACACCGTGCACTTTCCCCAGAAGGTTGTGCTCTTAACGACTACAAGCCCACCACCGCCGGTGCAAACAGCAACGACCCCCCTCTTCTCCCCTCCTTTTCAGTTCCTCACCCTGCTTACATGGACAGCCCATAATAGCAGACATGAATCTGTGTCTCCCCTTGCTCCAAACAGATGCTGGCTGTCCATAAATCACATGCCTCCATTTTGTTGGGAAGAACAAAAAGCGTTGTTTCTGTGGGCCTGGTAATAATCCCCGTGCCCCATGTTGTGTTTTGTCTCTGGACGGGCTCTCGTCTCCGCTCTCCTCTGTCACACTCCGGCTTCTCCACATGCATTACAATGGGGGCAGCCAGGTGATGAATGTTTGTGTCTCGCTTGCCGTTAAGATTTCATTAATTACCGCAAGACTTGAGAGCAAAGCTGTGTACCTGGCCGGGCTGGCAGGCTACAGGGCCCTCCCCCCGTGCTACCTCCTGGGGACGTTGAGCAGCCATGTTGCGTTATGTTGTGGCAGGGCTTATTTGTTGTATTTGTTTCTCCTCTCTCTTCCTGTCTTCCTGTTTGCGCGGTTCCAAGCAACGTTGTTCCTCCCAAAAGGATGGATTTGCTGAAAGAAGCAAAAAGTTAAGCCATTACTGTCCAAGAGCAAAAAATAACTATGACATGTCAGCAGCCGCCTTTTATGGTAAAGTTGTTGATCAATATCAACTGACTCGACGATTATTCGGCCAGGTGCGGAAATGTGTGGCACTCCGACGCCTGCAAACCCAACAGTGCAGTATAAACAGCAGGGCTGCAAAGCAGGTGAGATAAGATGGAACACATTTACACTTGAAAGTTTTGCATGGGTTCAAAGATCAGAGAACAGCAATCGTAGTTCAAAACAACAGTCATCAGCGTAAAAGTTCACTTTTTTGAAACATAAGATAAAACGTCTCTAAATAAAGTTTTGTTTAGCTGTTTTGTCTCAAAAAAAAAAACTAAAAATTTTACATTGCCTGGCGAAAATAGTCATATCCTTTAAAGTTTCTCACATTTTGTTACATTACAACCACCAATGAATTTACAGGGATTCCATATTAAAGACCAACATAAAGCAGTGCATAAGTGTAACATGAGGGGGAAGTGATAGTTTTCAAATTAAATGAATACCTGAAAGTGTGTTTGTACAAATAGTTGTCATGTCAAGACAACTGCCGAGCTACTGTGGGCCTCTTGGCTGTTTCTTTGATTAATACTTTCTTGTCAGTTTAGGTCCCACATCTTAGTAGGTTTACAACTTTGTCATACATTTGAAAATAGAAAGTGTATGTTCTGTCTGTGCATAACCTTTTTGTATAAATAGACTGGAGCTTAGCTTGAAATTCATCACTATCTATTTAAGTTTTATATAGCTCTGACTAGACCAAGAGCAGATCCACAGGTATGAGTAAGGCAGTTTAGAGATATTTTTATGTATTTTACCAGCTACATCAAGTTTTTAATTCAACTGTAAAATCACATGATATAGATTAATATTTGTGCTTATCACTTGATTTTTAATGCTAATACCACAGGCAAGTCAACAGAGTTTCAATGGTTTATAGTTTAACTTGACCAAAACGTTTGACTCCAGGCACACAACAAACAACTGCTTTCTTGCTCGACTTTCTTTGCCCCTCTCCTTTTTTCTTCTCTTTTTAACGGCGCGGTTGAGGCAGTAACAGATGGAGAGACAGAGTGCGGGGATGATGAGGACGTAAAATGTGCAACGTTTACTCATTCGCTTCTTTATTGTCTTCCGCTGCAGGAGCCGGAGTACCGGAGCGAGCGGAAAACAAACCGGTGGGTACAAGGACACGGGCCTCCCGAGCCTCATTCACCAACCAATCGGCCTTGATAGTATCCACCAGCTGCCAAGGATTCACTCACTCCCCTCCTTATCTTCTCTCACTCTATCTACTCTTACCCTCCCCACCTGTTCCCTCACTGTCACTCAATTTTTACACTTTTCTTGCTACCCCCCATTTCTTCCCTGGCCTCCCCCTCCCCTCTCTTCTTTCTGTCTGTAATGCCTAGCAGTGATGGATAGACACATGCTGGCGTACAGAGGAACCTATTTGGACTGGCGTGTCAGCCCATCTTTATCAAATGTTGCAGAGGTATATTCTCTTGCTATGCTTCATTACTCTGGAATGGCGGGCCCTGAAATGTTTGACTGCTCTGTCTTCTCTCTTCAGAACCCCACTCCACCGCTCTCTTCCCTCCATCTCCCCTTCTTCCTCCCATTTAGCTGCTGTGAGCTGTAGGATTGGAGCTCTAGAGTGAGCGTGAGCATTGCTGTCCCCTCTCCACCGACTGACCGAGGAAACACAGCCATGCTTCGGGGGGTAGATATTGATTTCCGCTGCATGGCTGTGGTGCTAACGAAACCCCTCCCCTCCCTGTCCCATCTCATGACAACCATCTGCCATGCCACACACCCATTGGCCGAGCCTCGGCAGTGCTCTGCCAATCAAAGAACCTCTGACGGCCCCAGTTTGAGCATGACCTCAGGATGACATCACTGGAAAGGCATTAAAGTAATAAAGGGCTTGCTGTTACAATACAGTAAAGGGCAGGGTAACATAAAGCCCCGTCAATCAGAGCATATACAGAATTCAAATAGAGGCGTTTCACTCTTAGTTGAATGAGAGGTCATCTGTACCGGAGCGACGTCTCTTGGAAAAACTTCTCTCTCTGAGTCTATCAGTCCTGTCGTAATGTTTCTAGTATATCTGCGCTGCACACCTTGTCGGTAAAATGGGGACAGTCAGTGTGTGTGGGGATAGAGGTATATTACCACGTAGGAAGTGGGGATCAATAGTAAATCCTCCTGAGCTGTAGGTATTTCTCCTGAGATGTGGGGACTCTGAGTCGAATCAATGAAAGCCACACTGAGCATCTTGGACTTGATGGAAGTTTGGACTGATGGGAATCCATTCTGAGATGAAAAATAGCAGCTATCATAAAATGGAGAGAAGGTCTAATGTCCAAAATCAAAACAACCTAAACTTAAGGTGGAGTTTCAGAGCAGAAATGTGTCCCCACTGGTCAACATTAGATCAGTTATGGCCAATCCATTGTGTTAAGGTCATCGTGATTTCAGATGAAATGTTTTAACTATATAACACAGAAACAATAAAATTGCCCAATGTCTTCTTTAACTTTTGAGTGCATGAAAGGAAAGGCTTGTGTTGCAAACAAAAAGGGTGTGACGTTGAGCAATGAAACTATAACCTATGATAAAGCTTAAATTAAAGTTTCACAAAATGTTATAGACTTAATGAGATGTTTATTTCAATTACTATTGACTTGAGACTTGACTTGGACTTGCCACTCAAGACTCGAGTCTTGACTTGTAAACATCTCTGGTGTTTTGCAGCCAGAACTCGTCATTATTTCACAGAGCATACTATCTGAAAAATAATTCAAAACAATATTAAAGTGAAAGGAAGTTTGACTTATTAATTTAAAGCGTCTACAAAAGGTCCACAAACCACATTCAGCTGTGCACCTTGTTTCTTCGAAACATAAAACAAGTAACAATGAAGTACAATCCTGGGATGTTGTCATTGTTGTACTTTGTGTCGCACAAACTTTAAATCCCTAAAAAAATTAATTTGACACTAGACTTTGACTTTGTTTACTCTCGGAAGCTAAAAGAGGAAGTCTGTGCTTCATGTAACTAATTCAATGAACATTTCCACTGAATTGGCTTTAATTCATGTATTGTAACATAACCACCGTAAAACCCTGTCATCCATCGTAAGGGAATGGGTTTAAATCTTGTGTTTGCAAACTAAGATGTTTTTAGTTGTGTTTGATATTTTTTTTTGTTAGAAAAGATAAACTTTCAATTACTTTAAACTGGGAGATGACCGAAATTTATGGGGGGAATATTCAACTAGTGAGAATTGTTTAGCACCCTTGAATCACAAAACTTATTTCTTGGTTCAAGGTTAAGGTAAAAAATGTATTATCTACCTACCAGGGTGATTTTCTGAGACAGAGTACTAACCTTGTAACCTGATTTGGCCCCGGATCTGAAAGTGGAAATGATGGGGGTCAACAAAATTGCCTGCAAAAGGCTACTCTGATTTTAAAAAAGATTCTCACAGCAGAAAAAAAGTTTTTGTAATAAAAAAAACTGAATAGAAAAAAATTTAACTTTTAAGAAGTGCACAGAAAAAAATACTTTCATTTCTGCATAGTGAAGATTGAGGTCACCAATGTAACAATGTCTTAAGGAGTGAAACAAGATGGTCAAAACAGTAATAAACAACCGGGAAAAACAATTTATGCAATAAGTGAATACATTTTAAAAAGCAAATCATATGTAACATGAGTTTGACAGGTTTTAAACCACTGTTTGGCCAGTAACTAAGTCAAAGAATGACTTGGTGAGTATCAACCAAGTTGGAGTGAACCTAGAGGTTCAGTCAGTTCAGCTGCTAGATTTGTTGCCGTCACATTGAAGCTACTAACCTCCCAGAGCCGTCATTCGGACCTGGTTGGCCTTTTCCCAAACAACCGTTTGGCTCCATAATCTATGACAGGAGATGGAGGCAGCATGGGATCAAAGGCAAGCCATGAAAACCTAAAGAAGCCATAACTCTCGTGTTTAATTGTGTTTCAAGTAAATGCCACAGCCCCCCCCCCCCCCCCCCCCCAGACGTCTGGGGATCATCTGCCCTCCCTTTAATATAGGGTTATTGTCGTTCTATCAAACAAAATCACATCTCAAATCAAAATATTTGGATTCACTCCATGCTGAGCCCTAAATTAGGGATTAAATGTAAACAGCAGAGCTGCTTTATGACACGCACAATAAACATACTGTAAAGTAGATTGCCATCGGTACATTTCTTTAAAAAGCTGCAGAGAAATGTCTGCTGGATGTTAAAAGGCAGAAGTAGGCTTGCTGTAAAATTGCTTTCTAACCAGAGT
The DNA here is from genome assembly GCA_963556495.2 of Valencia hispanica. Taxonomy (NCBI): domain Eukaryota; kingdom Metazoa; phylum Chordata; class Actinopteri; order Cyprinodontiformes; family Valenciidae; genus Valencia; species Valencia hispanica. The sequence goes on along the minus strand of OY747710.1, from coordinate 39,405,591 downwards.
GAAACAGAGTGGCTCTTGTGTCTGTGATAATTAGGGCCGTATTCTGTTTTGCATAATCGCCTAGAAAGATTAAAAAGGAATTCAGATGAAGCATTACCAAATCAGCGATAACAGCACAGAAGGACGTTATCAATACATCTGTTTAAAAACCTTTTTTTTTTCTTTTTTTTGTCATATTTTGACAACCTACCGTATATAGCGAGTTTAACCTTCAGTGTCTGTTTCTCAAATGAAATTGCGCCGTGAAGAAAAAAAAGGAAAGAAAAAGAAATACTCATATTACCGTGAAAAACGATGGCTTTTCACTGGAACAATAAGCAGTCCTTGAACTCCACGTCATTAAAGTGAACGCCATCATTTCCTTTCATTAAGATGACTGTGTGCAGACACATATTGCAGTTGGAAGGCGAAGCTGCGGCAGGAGACTCATTTAAAAACCGCCCTAATCTGGAAAATGATCCTAATGTTTCTCAAATGTTATATCCTCCCCAACCTTTTCGTGCTCGAGATGCTTTAAGAGAGCTGTACGATTTCCAGGCGTTTAAGCGAATCACTCCTTTGAAAAAAAAATAAGAATAAAATTAAAAATGCACCCTGAGTGCTGCTTTTTCTGTTTTCGCATATATTGCCAATTTTTCTGACAATAAATACTGAAAAAAGTGGATAAAATTCATATCCTTTCCCCTTCGCTGGCAGATTATGGCGATTTCATGCAAAAGAGGGCCTCTCGTAAATTGCGAGCCTTTGCTGCTGCCTCTTTGTTGGTGTCAAAGTATAGAAATAGCCATGCCCTCTCCTGTTTTGCTCATTTGACTCAACGGGTGTGAAACAGTCCCTCATATCCCTGTCTTGTCTATAAGAAATGAAATGACTTTAAGGCTGCGTAGCGTTGCCACAGGCAGGTCGGCTGAAAGGCTATTTCAGGAGAAATGGACATGGACATAAATATCCTTGCGGGGTGCTTTGTAATAAAAAAAAAAAAAGAAACACAATGTTATGAAATGCAGTGAAACATAAAGAGGGGAACGGGCAGGGGTATGTAGGGGGTGGTGGTGGAGGGCAAATATCCATCAAATTAACACATCAGTGGCTTTGATTGTAATCTCTGGGCTCTGGCTCTCGCTCTGCCACGCCAGACAAGCAGCCAAACGTGATTTATCAATGCAAAGCTAATGGCATCAATATGAATCTAACTAAAAATCAATATTTCATTACCAAATTGTTAGCGAGAATGAAGAAAAATGGCCGCGGCCAAAGCGCTCTCCGGGGTAGGAGCATCTGGAGTTCAATGTGACAAGATGAGCGATGCGTGACTCGGGGCTCGAGGAAGGACACGGCGAGGACAGGACTCAGTCTGGGCACACTTTGAACTCTATCTCTCTCCGTCTTCTCTGCCTCCTCCTCTTTTTCAGCCAACACTGACGACGTTCCCCAACACCCTCCCCTCCCCTACACTTTATTATGTTTTTCGTCGTTCGCTTCCTCTCCCTCTTTTCCTCCTTTCATATCTTTATCACACCGTTTCCTCTATCAATCTCCGCCTTGTGTGTCAGCGACGGTGTCGGCGGAGGACCACACAGTGTTTCGCGTTCCTCCTCAATTAATGACCAACTCGAACACGGAGCCTCTCAATCTCTCCCACCTCTCCTGCTCACGCACGCTGACACACACATACATGCACGGAGCCCATTTCAATTATTTTTTGCCTCCTTTGAAGACAAGTCAGCATTTTTTTTATCTATTCCCCTTCCCCTTCAGTCTATCCCTACCTCACTCCCTCCCAGTGGATATATCTCCCAAGGCTCATCACACGTTCTCCTAACCAGCACTGCATGGCTTCCCCTATAATGAGCGTGAGAGAGAAAGAAATAAAAGAAGGAAAGAGGTTGGGTTGATGGCTAAAAAGCCTAGATCCCGCCTCTCTCAGATGTGACCTTCACTTTATTTATATTCTAGTCCTAAGTAACGAGTATTTATTAGGAAGGGCCTGTGATTGTGAAGCTCTGTCAGGTAAGTAATGATGCACCTTTGTGCTCGTGCAGTAGCCCCAGGCACAATTAAAAACAAACACCCCTTTCGCTTTCCTTTCCCGTTGTATCATCATCCAATCAGCAGTGGTGCTTCTTGCATCAATGGTACCCTGAGTACACCGTATCTTCGGTTCACCTCAACGAAGCCCATTCAGAATGAATAACAGAAACGTACAAAAAAAATCTGTTCAATGTTCTTTTGGTGCCCTGCGATGGAGTGCAGTCCTGTCCGGGGTGTACCCTGCCTCTCGCCCGACGACAGCCTGAGATAGGCGCCAGCTCCCCTCGCAACCTTGCAAAGGATAGACATAAATAATGGATGGTTGGATGGATGTTCCTTTGGTTCATCAAAAAGGAAAAGAACCACATTCTTTGAAAAGCAGAGTTTAATTTCACTAACTACTCCCAGGCCTTTTTACTACTCGACATGGAAAGAAAGAGATTGCTTGAATAGTACTCGTCTGTCTCATTCTACCCATACTACTCCAAAAACACAACAACTCAACCAGGAGGTAACAAGCACCCAACTCATCATCTAAAGCACTGCAGACCTTGGTTACCTCAGTTAAGGTCAGTGTTCATGATATAACAGTAGGAAATAGACTGGACAAAAGAAATACACCCATGGAAGGGTTTTAAAATGAATACCATTACAGACCAAAAATATCTTAAAGGCCTGTCTCGCATTCAATAAAAGTCATCTTGATCCCGTTTCAGGAGACTGCTCTGCCAAGTGACAAAACAAAAGTGGACACTTTTGGAAGGTGTGTGTCCTGTTACATTTGTTAAAAAACTAACAGCCTTTCAGAAAAGAAAATGGTGGTGGTAGTATGATGGTCTAAAGCTGTTTTGCTTCTTCAGGTCTTGTACTGAGGGAGAATGTCTGATCATCGGTTTGTGACCTCAAGGTTTTGGAGTGGTCTAGATAAAGTTAAAGCCATTTAAAATGAAAACGTTTCAATTTGGCCAAAAATAACACAGTTGTGCAAAGAAGGCTGGTTTAATATTTCTCCCTACCAATGTAAAACACTCATTGCTAGTTATCTTAAACTCTTGATGGTAGTTAGCACTGCAGAGTGGGTAGCAACCAGTTATTAAGTAAAGGAGTTTTTCCCCTTAATAAGTGAAATAATCATTTGAAAACTACTTTTTTGGTTATTTAGTTTATCTTTGATATAAAAATTGATTAGGGGTAAAAAAAAATATCTGCAGAAATCTCTTGGGGTGCTGTGTAGTTTCGGTCAAAAGCATTAATACCCTTGAACTTTTTCACATTTATGTCACATTGCAGCCACAAACGTAATAAATTGCAGCAAGAATTGGTTTTATAAACATGGATTTTGGATATTGACTCAGGTGGAGGGGGTGGGGTGGTGAATACGAAGAACCAGTGGCATCTCTGTCATGACAGGTTAGGTGGGGCACAGCAACTCACCACCTAATAGCAACAAATTCTTATGTGATGCATACAATCTGACTTTAAACAATAATAGTGATTGCTATTTTATGTGATTAATTAAATATTGAATAAATATTAAATGAACCACATAAAATTGCACACATCTAAACACTACAAACGCCATTTTATGTAAATGTTATTGTAGAATGAAACCTTTTTTATAGCCTACATGAAATTACAAATAAAGGGTCACTCACCAGTGCAGATCTTTCATCTTGGCAAACTGTTCAATAACTGTATAATCTTTCAAATAATCCCCTTTAAATCTATAATAATTTCTTAGAGTCCTTGAACGATGTTAAAATCCACTGACTGGTGATGTCCCAAATGTTTAATTTCTAATTTTCGTTCAAGAGGCAACATGCTAAATTTAGACTTCAAACATCAGACATAAAAAAAAAAATCAACTTTATTCTTTATTTTTTGTTTTTTGTCTTGGTAGCTAGCAAGGGTATTAGATGACTGCACACTTCTATCCAACAGAACGTAAACATGACATGTGCAATTCCCACATTTGTATATGAGTTATGCTTCACAACCAACTTTCACATTTGGCAAATTGGGGCGCATCACTTCCTGCTGTGGTTTGAAAGGGGGATCTCTACTTCTTCTGGTAATAAATTTCCAGCAGACTGCACGCCACATGGCACATCGCTGCCTTTCTCTATTGAGGAAGGTAGTGGAATTTCAGCTTGGGGCTGTGGCATTTGTGCCCCACGGCTGTCTACGTTGGGCATGCGCACTGTGATTTTAGATGTTCATCATTTAAAAAACGTTAATGGGCCGGCCCCAATCACTGCTTCAAAAGGATTTAGCCCACTGAGCTTGTCAGTATTCTGGCAAACACTTATAGTTATACACAAATGTTTATAACAGAATCTTCTTGGTAACAGAATCGGTCTTTATATAATATTAATCTGTAGAGAACGACCCTGTTCTACTGATTAATTTAAGCATGCCGTGCATAGAGCTCCTCAGCGACATCTTGTGGGGCTGGGCTCCACCAGCCCCAAATACAGAGACACCACACCAGTGAACACTATGCATTCTTTAGCTTCTCATTTGTACAAAAAAATATAAAATAAAATAATCTTCTTTGTCTGTGAAACTCCTGGAGCTTGCAGATGACTCCACTGTTATTGGATTGATCCAATGAGTCTGCTTACAGATAGGAAGTGGATGAGCGGGTCCAATAGTGCGGTAAGAACAACATGAATTTTAACCCACTTTAAACTGTGGAGGAAACTGTGAACATCTGGAGAACACCCCCCATACTCCCACTCTTCACCGTCCTCACACTGTGTCTACTGCAAGTCACTTCCAGTTCCAAAAGGATCTACTCTATCTCAGGACCTGAGATGTTCCTCACACATAGACACTGTCAGAGAAGGCTCAGAAGAGACTACTGGTCATCTTCTACACTGCCACAGTTCATTCTGTCCATTCTGTCCATTCTGTGTTTGTCTGTCACAGTGTGGTTTGGCTCAACCAGAAAACATAAAAGGTTCAGACTGCAACAAACAACTAGGTCTGCGGAAAACATCATTAATGCGACCTCTGTTCCATCCACGACTAGGGTCAGAAAAAGGGCAGCCGACATCTCTGCATACCCAACACATCCTGGACACAAACTGTTTAGATTTTTACCTTCAGGGCGGAGCTACAGAGCACTCTTTGCAAAAACCAACTGTCACAAAGACAGTTTCTTCCCCCAGTCTGTCTTTCTGACAAACAAAATGAACATCCTTCAGTCTGAGTAACAAGCATATTGCACAAAAATGTTGTGAACATACAAATGTAGTCACATATTGTTCTTTGTATCTTTTATTCCCTCTAAAGTTTATATATTCAAACTTAATGTGTGTACGCTGTAAGGGTGTGAAACTGAAGTCAGATTCCTTGTTTTTGCACATAAACTTGGCCAACAAAGCGGATTCTGATTCTAAATTCATACATTTCAAATTGTGCTTTAAAGAATCTAATTTAAATTGCATAATTTGCCAGCTTTGAACAGTCAAAGTAACTTACATTTTGAGTTAGAGATGATCAAATACTGCCTTGATCCCACAAAAAGGTGTGAAAAAATGCCTTTAAGGTTCAGAGGCGTTAGGTACCTGAGGTGTTCTGCCATATTCTTTAACACTGCCCACAGTTGCAGAACACTCCCCTTTGGGTGTTACCTTTGACGGTGAGCCAATACAGCCCATATCAAAAACTGCCACTGTCCATCAGTCCACTCAAAAGCTCTTTTCCTCCCTCCTGTGTTTAGATTGTCCTGTCCTGCTTTCTTTTTCTTGCAGTCTCCCCCTTATCACTTCCATCTCATTTATGTCTCCCCGGGGAGGAGGTGGTAATATCCGAGAGACCCATTTCTCTCCGGCAAGGAGTGGACAGGTCTACTCATTCTAAATACAACATTTTAAAAAAGAGGAGGGGGAGGGGGGGGGGGGGGGTGATTGTAAAACATGTGTCATTACAGTGTCAAAACACCAAGCAAGCACAATGACTCCATCCTCCATCTTTCGCCTGCAATGTTTCAGAGGGAATTTGTCCCCTAATTTATGACTCATGAGATAAGGATCCCTGAACTGTACCGGTGCGCTAAAGGCCCTGGCAATGACGGATATCATACATCGGAGAGGCGGCTAATATGACTGCTAATGCAGCCCCTGACATACAGTAAATTGACCACGAGTGTGAAACATATGCAGCTTATGATAAAGTGTTCCATGTTTCCATTGGTTGGAGATTAACCTACGACACATTTTATTGACATTTTAGCACCAGGGAGCAAGCGTGTTTTAAGAAGGACATGTGAGTTGGAAGAGGATGGCTTTTACACAACTACTGTGAGAATAACAATAACAACAATAACGTTATGCTCCACTTACAGTTCTGAAGCACAGGCAAAGATAGCAGAAAATACCATCTATGTGGGCTACTGCTCGCCAGTACCAACAAGAAGGTGATACTTCACCTGAGGTAATCCTACAGTTCTTTGCTACAGAATTCCAGTGGTACATTTTATCTTGTTACAACCACAAACTTCAATGTATTTTACTAAGACTTTATGTGACAGACCAAAAAAAAGTACTATATATAAGTGTGGCAGGCACTTTTATTCAGCCCCTGAATGAATAATTTCCACAACCACCTTCCACTGCAATTACAGCTGCAAGTTTATTTGTAGTATGTTTCTACCATCTTTGTAAATCTAGATACTACAATGTTTTCCCATTTTTCTTTGCAAAACTGCCCAGGTTCAGCCCAGATTGGATGAAGAGGGTCTGTGAACAACTGTTTTCAAGTCTTGCAACAAATTCCCAACAGGAATTAGGTCTGGACTGCACCATTCTATTACATGAATGTGCTTTGATCCAAACCATTCCATTGAAAGGGCTTGGAGTATGTTGAGGGTCAATGGTCCTGATGGAAGGTGAACCTGAACCCAAGTCTCAAGTTTGTTCTGTATTTGGCTTCAACTATGTTACATTATGTCCTAGATAGTCTTGGTCTAGCACACCAAACTACTATAAAATACATTGCAGTTAGTGGGTGTGATGTACCTCCTCGTTTTATACCCTGACACTGCAATAAATTTTTCCACAATGCTATTTATGACCTGTCTGGTTTGTTCTTTGTCTTTAGGAGACTGTTGTTACCTGTGACACCAGGGTTGAAGTCAGTCAGTCTGTGGGACTAATTTGTTGGTTTTTGTCATGGATGACAATAACTCAATTCCTGAAGTGGAGGATCACCCAATTTAAAGGATACCAGATGATTTTTAAAAGGACAACATGAGAAAAGTGAAGACATGGACAGAAATATCTTCAGTTTTGGGAGTGGATGATGAGTTTATAATACTTATTAACATAGATGTAATTTTTTTCCCCATATACTACCCTTTCAGTTATGCAATTGCAATTCTCCTGTGAATTTGTGATCTCCCAGGATTGGAATGGGTGGAATGCTTTCGCGAGTGATACCCACTGATAAAACGCTCCCGGTGGGAAGGGACACGCTGCTGAACTTGCCAGTAAAATGCGTCTATTACGTTATGTGCCGTTTACTCGTCCAGTGGAAAGCAGGTTTGAGAATCTTTGTTCTGATCTAGGGTTTTGGTCCCCTCTGTTGAGTTTAAAAGATTTCTGTCTATAGAGATGCAAAGCTGGTAGGCAAGTCAAGGCAAGGCAATTTTATTTGTATAGCACACTTTCAACAACAGGGTAATTCAAGGTGCTTTACATGATTTGGTGATAAAAAAAAACATAGAACATAGGAAATTAAAAGCAGCAATTTAGCATGAAACACACACAACACATGATACACAATAAAGCATAAAAAACAGCTATAAAGCAATCAAGCAAGAACACATATGATACATATGACGTTAATCGTTTGATCAAAGGCATCTCTAAAGAGATGAGTTTTTAATTTTGATTTAAAGCAGCTCAGTGTTTCAGCAGTTCTCCAGTCGCCAGGAAGTCTGTTCCAGTGGTCTGGGTGGTTGGTACGGTGACAAGAAGTCTTCAACATATTTTGCTGCTAAGCCATTCAATTATTTATAAAGTGGTAGGAGTCTTTTGACATCTATTCTCTGAGCAACAGGAAGCCAGTGTAAGGACTTTAGAACTGGGGTGATGTGCTCTACTTGGTTTTAGTGAGGACGTGAAGAGCAGCTTTCTGCTGCAGCTGTCTAATTGACTTTTTAGGCACACTTGTGAGGGCGCTGTTGTATTAATCAATCTGAATAAAGTAATATATCCTAAAAGAAGTAGCAGAAGTAATTGCAGTGTGAAAGATGGTTTTACAAAGTATTAACTGAAGTTAGAATTCTGGTACAAGTACCTCAAAAGTCTCTCCACTAAGAAACTTTCTTTTTTCTACTACTGACCTCTCAACATTGTAGACTTTATTACTGTACGCAGCCTTACACTCCTCCATTGCAGTGTAGGAGCGGGTGGGGTATAGCAAGACTTGGCTTTTTGTCTTGAGGATAACAAGACATTTGGTTTGTCTCAATAAATAAATTAGAAAAAATAATACAGCAAACACAGTTAATCCCATGTTGAATAGAGTTTTTAGATGTTACATAGCTTTTATAATATATTTATTAGTAGTAAGCTGGTCAGCAAATTTGGAGGTGAGAGTTGGCATATACAGATGCTGACTAGAAGCTAAAACAAGATTGAATCGCCTAAATCTGACTAACCAACATAGCAGCCAATCTGGCCTTTGATTAATTACATGAGGACTATTGGAAAAGAAACTCCTAACCGTGAATTGGCATACCCTGTAATGTAGATGAATAACAATGCTGGGGTTTAAAGTTTGATCAAATTACATCATATCATCATAAAGTTGATTTGTGTTGACCCAATAATGGGAGCACAAAAAGAATAAAGTAAAGGAAAGGTCTTACAAAAGAGGCTGACTGTTGAAAGATACTTGACATGCCTATTTGTGGGTAAACCTCTCTCAAAAGGACAAATGGAAACATGTCATATAATTTAGGGAGATAGAGCATCCAACAATATCAGCTGCACTTTCTTCAACACATTGACAAACTGTCATATGGTGGGTTTCAGAGCAGTAGACACCTTTGTCAAGTTTCATCTGAAAGGGTCCATAAGACATGATTGCATCACTTTGGCTGTCAGAGTTTTCTAGCACGTCATACTAATATCTCACCATGATGGGAGCCTTATTCAATCACTAACCTAAAGGCCACCGTGTAAAGGTTGCCAACACTGGTGACCATGAAATATAGGAACAATTTAGTTGTTTTTTTTTTTCAACGATAAATTGTTCTGAGACTTGCTCAAAACCAGATAAATAATGCTATAGAAGCCAAGCTAAATCATATGATTTAACCTGTTTATGTCTTAGTAATTCGAAGCATTGCAACTCAAATGTAAAGACTTTTCAAACACACCAGTATTAACACTGCAACACAGCTAGCTGTAACAGGAAACTAGAAAAGTAGTAGTTAAAAACTTTTTCGTTTTATTAAACATTTTACTTACTTATTTCTGCCTGTTGGAAATTATTAGACAGGCACTTGTAAAGACTGCACATGGGGTATATAACTAGTATTAGCTATTAATATATTTCAAAGTTAGAAATGTTCCAGAGGAGTTAACAGGAATTTATTGTAATTAAATCAGAATTTAAGGCAATAAACCTGGAAATTAAAGCCAGAAAGTCGCCCCTTAAGAAAATGTTTAAATATAGTTGGGAAAAATATATTTTAGCATAGTCTTGAAACATCCAGATTTCATCCCAATGCTTGTACACAAATGTATTTATGTCATTCTAGCACTTGCATATAGCTGAATATACCTTTTTTTAGAGGGAAAATTTCAGAGGGCTCTTTTTATAAAAACATATGAGAGTTCTGGGGGGGGGGTTTGTTTTTGGAAGGGGGTTTCATTTCACGCAACTTTTAAACCCGTTGGGTCTGGGAGTTGAGTAATATTTTATTCAACATTGATGTTTTGGTTAGTCAGTGAAGGAAAAGATTGTTGAATAAAATGGTAAGAATTAATAAAGTTGTAGATACAAATGAATTTGTTAAAAAAATATGTTTTTGAATTACAGTATTTTGAATTTCTGTGTCTGGCAAAACAGAAAGATTCTATTTATGTTTGGACATGATATAAAAAAAATGCATGATCCCCAATTTCATTTATACTCCCACAAATCCACTTAGTTTACAATTTTAAATATTTCCAAAATTTCCTTCCTATGAAAAGTTTTAGAGCTTTGATTAAGGAGCACACAGATATAGAAAATCAGAACTACTTTAGTCCATCTACAGCTACCCTTGTACCCTTGTTTCATTACCTATGTAGGTATAAAAGCCCACAAGTTCAGAGTGGGCAGGATTACTTATTGAGTGAATATTATTAGTATTGATATAATGAAGAGCATGGTGTAGACCTGCTCCCTATGAAAAGTACCCTGCAATGCTAGCTGATTCATACGATGGAGTATCAGGGCCGTTTTAGATAAAGGAAAATATTTTGGAGTTAATTTCCACCCAAAAATATGAATTTTACATTTTCCAGAAAAAAAACTAGGAAATTCTCTGATTTGGAAAAGTCAGAAATCTGTTAGTTTAAACTCAGAAATGTTATGATTAATTACACAAACTTTCAGGAAAAAACTCAAATTCTCTCATATTGAAAAGTCTTCAATTTGCGAGAGAAAACTAAGAAATTTCCATGATTAAAGGCATAATTTTCGATATTTAAACTAAGATATTTTCTGACATTGTAAAGTCAGACATTTGCAAGAAAAAAAATCTCCTAAATTTATCATACAAAACTCAAAATAAAAATGTCTGACTTTGCAATCTCAAAAAATACTTTAGTTGAAATATAGAAGAATTATCCTTTTCACTGCGAGTTTTCACTCGCAAAATTACGACTTTTCGACATCAGGGAATTTTCAAGTGTTTTCTTGAAAATATTTGTAATTAATCTCAGAATTTCTCAGTTTATTTTCATTTTTTCTTTCTTTCATGGCCCTAATACTCTGTCATAGATTCAGAGCTACCTTAATAAAACTGACGTGAATTATTCAGAGGCTTTGTAAAATTGGAAGATTTGTGCGGAGAATTTTGAAAATGTTTAAATGTGATTAAGTGTCAGAAGCAGTGTCAGGAGTCAGTAGTGATGAGGGGATTTCTCTTGTCAGTATGGAAGGAATAGGTGTGTGTCAGTATGGAAGGAATAGGTGTGTCAACAAGGAGGCATTAGTTCCAATAAAACTACTTGCCCAAATGACAGTGTGAACTGTTTTTCTCTTTAAAAGAAAGACAATAAATACACAAAGCCCACATTTGAAAGAGGATAGGATGAAAACTATATAAAACAAGTCTGTATGTTTTCCAATTGAAAATATCCTTATCGGTTAAGTCAAATGTGTTTTCCATATCAAATGCACTAAAGCTTTACAGAATATTATTTTCTTATTTTTACTGTGACCCAGGTGAAGACTGAAACCGTGAGCAGAGTCTACAGAGGATTGATTACAAAGGCAGCAGCTCAGAATATAGATTCTGATATTGTTAATGGGTGTGTTGTAAAGAATGATGTAGATGTGAACCCATGCTGAAATAAATGTACCTTGTTAAATAATTAACCCTTATTTGGACTGAATTGGACATTTTTTAGAAAAATACTTTGAATTAAAAAGCTTTACAGAACAGTGTGCTGTTGTAGTAGCTTTAACGTGTAAGGTTACAATTGCATAATTTTAAGAAAAGTAGGGTGTGATATAACGTGGGCCGGTCTGAGGCATGAAACTCCAGCGCTGAAAATGTGTCTGGCCCTGTATACAGTTGAACTAACAATATGTGAAAAAAGAAACCCATTTGAAGTATATACTAAGAACAATATTAAAGGGAAAAAACTGACTTATGAGTCTAGATTCTCTTTCTCTGTAATCTTAAATCTGTCTCCTATTACACACAATCTTCGCAGATTGAAAACAAAAAATGTGTATACTCTTGCTACATTCTGAAAAAGTGTGATGTAGATTTGAATAAAGCATGTAAAGGGAAAATATCTAAACTCCTATGAATACAAAGGAAAACCTACTGACAAACCACAGAAGTATTCCTTTATTTCAACAGATGAAACAATAAAAACTAAAAAGAACAATCTGAGTGTAAAATGATGAGCACATGTCGTCAGCCCCACCCCATTCACTTAAAACCAATTCTATTTGGCCACAAATCCAGAGACTAATTATTTATAGAAAAAATAGCTTATCCCAGAACTCTTCACTCCACACTGGATGGGCAGCAGGAAGACCGATAGCTGGGCCAGAGCATTGCAGGGAGGCCTAGCCGTACGTTTTGAGCTTGAAGAACTAAGAGGGCTGATTTGTCGGCTCACGGCTCATTTGATTCACAACATGTAATTTCAAACACTGTGGATGAGAGTACATTTGAACCGGAAAGTGCGGTCACCGTAGCATACACAGTTAGATCATCAACAAAGCCAGGATACCACACATTTAGGCATATCGACCAAAAACAAAATCCCATTCACGAACATCGCCAAGTGTCTGTGCTACAGAATCGAAGCGACTGTGATTAAATCTAGCAGAAATGACCCAATAATAACACTACCCAATCTCATGCTACAGATTCTCTCTGCACTGATGATGATTCACTCACCAGGGTATGATGGATGTTTGAAACTGGAGAGTGAAGCTGATTGCAGGAATCACGTTCTCATTAATTTGTCTAATAATCTGACCACTTGGGGGCACTCAGAGCACTGGCATTTCCTTTCGAGATCATCAGCTGATCCTTAAATCTGAAAACAAAAACAAAAAAACAGGACAGTAACGTCACCACAAAAGTAACACATGCTGTTTTGATGCAGAATTGATCCCACTATTCAACATGGGTCAGCATCAAAAAGTGACATACACTGTCGAGACATGACGATCTTTCACAAAATGCAGTTCATATCCTTATGTTTAGACCCAGACAACAGGTGAGGTTTGCCACACACTTAGAAAGAAAGGAAGCAGTTTGACACCAGCTTGAATTATAATCACTACACAAACCAAGATTTAGATTCAATGTCCTATTTAAAAAAATTATAAATAAAAAAACTTTTGATGGTATTGTTTTTTCCAATCACTTGTCATAGTATTTGTGATGGCAATCCCATTAGTGAAAATCAGATGAAATTAAAAAGACATTCGTCTTTATCTAGAGGAATTTCCACTTATTATCAGCTCTCCAGATCTGAAAATCCCTGACATCAGCATCCAAGTTACCCACATTAGAATTTCTACCATTTACCTGGAGTGTCTAACCAATCAGCAGTTCTGTGTTCTGGGACGTGGGGGTGGTGGTGGGGTAAAAAAAAAAAAGGAAAAAAAAGGCCTCTGGGGTTTATCTGTGGAACATTCGAGGGATCTTCAAGGAGGCAGGCACAGTTTGATGGGCGAAACACACTTTAGTGCATGGTGAAGGCAGTATGACTAATGTGTGGAATGGGACATTTACATAGAAGAGGCAGGCTGTGCTCGCAGCCTCCCAGAGGTATGTATGGCTGGCCCAGCGCTGGATCTACTGCCTGTCCTCAGGGCTCCCTCTGCCACTTCATTTCCATGCTCCATTTTAGATCAAGGCTTCTCTAATATTTCCACATTATCCAAGGAGGCAATCTAAGATTGGAATTTGATCCACTTTGAAGCGATGTGTCGTCACACTGAACCCCTCTTTCTTTGCTTTTTAAGTTTTTTTTTAAGTGCCTGTTCGCTTTTACCTGAACACACCGTTCTTCCAGATTTACATGTCAATACGAAAAGAAAACATATTGTACTGTACTTTTTTTTTTACAGATTTTGACAGATTTTGAACTTTAGCCCAAATCTGTGGTCACTCATAAATGCACTGACATTCATGTTTTCCCAGTCTCCTCGTTTTTAAGAGTGATAAATTAAACACACACACACACACGAAATGATTTACTATGCACCAAGAGGGAATCACATTGTTTCAGGAATTGAAAACTAGACAGAACAACAGTGGGTATTTATTCACATCTTGTGACGACTATAACTCATTCTGCGGGAAGTAATTATTTCTGACAAACCTTCTCAGCTTGAGCATTATTAGAGCGCATTACTTAGCACTCCCCTTTGTAATTGTACACAGCAAAAGCAGCAGGTCGGAGGGTAAATTAGTGGAAGGGAGAGCTGGTGGGAGAGGCAGCGATGAGAGGAAAGTAAATCTCATACAGGAGGTGGAAAATAAGGGGGGGGGGGAGACAACAAGAGGAAGGAGCACTGGGGGAGCAGTGGATGTGAATATTATAGACAACAACATGCATAAAACTGGATGCTGTGCAGGCCGTCTCCCTTTGGACCTGTATTATATTGCCGTTGTTTTAATTAGGTGTGTGTGGAGTGGTTGTGTGTCTATGTGTTGTATATGACCACATGTGCACTTCTGTCAGGTTTTTGTAAGCAGAGATGAATGAGGACCGAGAGGTAATGAGCCCTGCTCAGCACTCAGCCAGGCCTGTAGCCGGGGCCATCCTCAGGACCTGTTTCAGCTCTGCTCTTTGCTTCTTCGTCCTGTACGTGTCGAGAAATGACCGAGCCACGTTACAACCACAAACTCCAAACGTATTTTGTTATGCTTTTATGTGTCCGACCAACAGAAAGTAGTGACTAATTGTGCAAAGAATAGAAAGAATAAATAACTCTTCATAAATGTCTTGGCATGCATACTTATTCAGCCCCCAGAGTAAGTACTTAGTGGAAACAGCTTTTGCTTACATCTTTTAGTGTATGTCTCTACCAGCTTTGGGCATTTCAACAGCAAAATCTTTTCCCATTTTAATTTGTAAAATAGCTCAAGATCAGGTTAGTACAGATTCTCAACTGGATTTAGGCTGTTTAGATTCAGGGTTTTTGATTTCAGGCTGTTTGTTTTGCGTCATCTTGCTGGAAGGTGAACCTCCACCCTGGTCCAGGGTCTTTTGAAGCTTCTAAAGCGGGAAAGTCAAACTTAATAATGGAAAGGGCCAAAGACCCTAAACATGGACAACATCGCAAGCCAAAAACTACAAATGTAAAAGTAAAATACCCATGTTCTAATCAGAAATCATAAACATCTAAGCGAATTTCTTTTTTTCACAGTAGCACAAAAAAAAAAGAGAGAGAACATTTCTGAGATTTATTTATTATCGTCTTCAAGACCAGTTTACTTACAGTCTGATAATTATAATTATTAATTATGATGTGTAAATCAACCCCAGAACAAAAGCCAAAGACCTTGTGAATATGCAGGCTGACACTGGTACGACAGTGTCACCAACCAGAAATGTGTCCTGTACCGACATGGACTGAAAGGCTGCTCAGCAAGGAGGAGGCCATTACTCCAAAAGAAAAAACAAACAAAGCCAGATTGCAGTTTGTAGGGACAAAGACCTTCATATTGGGAGGCATGTTCTGTGGTTTGATGAAACTAAAGTGGAATTTTTAGCCATATTTACCCTTGTTACATTTGGAGGAGAAAGGGTGAGCCTGGGAGCGCCATCCCAAGAGTGAAGTATGGGAGTGCCAGCATCATGTTGTGGGGCTGTTTTATTGCAGGAAGAACTGTTGCACTTCATAAAATAGATAGGATTATGAGGAAAGAACATTATGGGGAAATATTGAAGCAACACATCTAGACATCAAGCAGTAAGTTAAAGTTCAGGTGCGAATGGGTCTTCCAAATGACCCTTAATATAGGCAAGGCAATTTTATTTTTATAGCACACTTTCAACAACAAGGTGATTCAAAGTGCTATACATCATTAAAGGGTAAAATAAAAATAGCAGTGGACAGAGACAAAGCAGACAAAGCATATAAAGTAAAAACAGCAATAAAGCAAGATGCCCACCCAAAACATATGATATACAGCCAAAGTGGCTGCAAAGTAGCCTAAAGACAGCAAAGTCAATGTTTTGGTGTAGTCATCACAAAGGCTACGTTCACACTGCAGGCAAAAGTACATCAAATCTGACTTTTAGCCAATATGCGACCCATTTCTTTTCTTTTTTTATATATGACAGTCAGCACAGCCCGATTTTTTTTCTAATCTGACCCAGGTCACTTTCATTTGTGGTACTAAATCCAATGCATATCTGATGTTTTAGAAAGCGACTTCAGTCTGAATGGTCATGTCACATTAAATCTGTCTTGTATGTCACTGACACAAGACAGACGTACTAATCTGCGCTGGAGGAGGCACTGACAGAGGTATTTAGAGATCTGTCTTGACATCCTGAAATCGTGGATGAACTCCGTCATTGAAGCCCTTCACATCACAATTCCACCAGAGACTGTGGTTCCAACTCCCGATCCTCATATACCTCTGTACTGAAGTAGCAGCCACAGCTCCACAAAAAGTAATTGTTAAAATGTGGGCTCTTTTTTCTCTCAATGTTCTTCTTTCTCTAATTAATAATTGTCAAAGTTTTGTCGATTCCAACTGTGCAATAATTGTCAAACTGCTGCACAAGCACAAACATCTGTAGCTGCCATTTTTACTTCCATTGTGTGTGACGTCTTGTCTTCTTCTGTACATGCGGGCCGCTTTGGGGCAACGGACCGTTCACACTGGAGCATGTTTGCTGTCTCATTTCAGTTATAGTGTGAACAACCACACACACACACACACACACACGGGCACACACACACACACACCCCCCCCCCCACACACACACACACACCCACATACACACACACACACACACACACACACAAACAAATTAGATTTAATCCAAAAATCGGAGTTGAGCTTTAAGACCTGCAGTGTGAATGTAGCCAAAGCCGTAATGTCAATACTATAGAGCATGTGTGGGCAGATCTGAAAAAGTGTGCGGCTGTGAGAGAGGTGGCCTACAAAACTGATTCCATCAGGAAGGGCCAGACTCCCAGCAAACTAGTGTGAGAAGCTTTTGGAAGGATTCCCAAAAGATTTGACCCAAGTCATACAGTTCAAATGCAATGTTATCAAATACTGGGGAAATGGTTGTAAACTTCTGATTTTGATATTAAGAAATAAATCACTAACACATTCCCTCTCTCATTATTTTGGCATTTAGCAAATAGTCACTCTAACTGATCAAAAACAAGACAGGTTTGGTCTGATTTAACTTAAGGCAGTGTGGAAAAAAAGGTGTATGTTCTTTTATTTGGCGTATGTAAACCTTTGGTTTCAAATTTATATAATGTTTTGAATGTTTTTCTTCAAAACATTGAGGTTCCCTGCAACTTGATGTGGAACATGTTGAGTTTATCAGCAAAACGTGTACCAGGGAAACACAGCGGGGCTCACAAAGTTTAGTCGGTTTTTGCCTCTGACTCTCCCACAAGCGTAGCTTCTGTTCATCCACGTCTAAAACCATGAGTAGCTGTTGTGGTATTTGGAATACCACAACAGCTACTAATAGCAGGGATTTGTAGTGTGATTAGCCTGAGCGATATAACAGACTGGCAGACCCTTAAGAAAAGACATTTGAAATGATCTCCTAGGCTTGGATACAACTGTATTCCTAACCAGGTGAGACCTTGACCTTGACATGTCTGCTCTAAATGCCTTCCCCTGCCACATGTCTCTAAAAAATGCTGATATCAGGGACATGCTTTTGGAGTTTAAAATCTCAACTTGAGGTGCACAGCACTCACTGCAGTTCTTATTGCTGCTGCAGAGATAACCTGCCTTATCTCAACAACTGGTAGCTCAAGAAGAATGTATAGCGAAACTATATTCTAATAAGCAACTCCAACTGCACAAATTAACTCTTCAAGTGTTGCGTGTGGTATTTTTTGGAACATTTTGTAATGAATATTCCCTCTGTCTTCATATTAAACATATTGCATATTGTCATAAATACATCCACACAACCAGACTTTACCTTGCTGCTCTTCCTGAATGGAAAGGCCCCTCCCATGTATAGTTAAACAGATTGTGCGCTGGCGCGGCACTTTGTTTCAAACATGGCACCTGTGAAGACAGGATTAAACAAGGCATAAAGTGTTCACTCCCAGGACTGCTCTGTATTTTAATTCCATTCATGTCTCCAACGATCCTGACCAGCTTCCCCTGTCCATGCTAACGAAAGACATCCTCACAGCATGACTCTGCCACCACCATGTTTCAATGAGAGTATTGTACTGTGTCCCATACATGGCATCCCTTGAAGCTGAGGTATCAGAGTAAAATGGGGCTGAATACAAATGCACACCACATGTTTTTATGAAAACAAACAAACATATATATCATGTTTTCCTCTCTTGACCATTATGTTTTACTTTGTGTTGATCAATTTCAGAAAATCCCTAATTCTTTTTCCCAGCTTTTAGAGTTCTGAAATGCATGTCAGGTTAATTATCTTGATGCAACTTCTGTTTTCCCTGAGGCTTGAATTGAGAAAGGAAAATGCATGTGAAGGAAGGAAAGTTGTAACATTTTTGCAGACGAATTCAACGCACGGTTAGAGGCACTGTTAATTTGACTGTGGAGCAAGGACGATATTCAGTTCTGTTTGCATTTGTCAGATGGAATTCCTTCTTAACTGGTGTGTCATAGAGTCACAGGTTATATAGATCCACATAAATTTATTACAGGAAGAAATAGCTGCAGATGTGTTATTTTACTTAATCAAACAAGCATTTACGCTGCCATCCACAGAGGACAGACAGTAAAAACATGATGAAGCAACGTTTTGGACCATAAAAGTACAAAATGGGTAAAAATAGCATGTTTTGGCAGGTTTATTGCTTAATCAGCTAATGCACAGCAATGCTGAACAACATTTGGCAAACTTCTAAACCTTGTAAATTCAGGTATTCAATTTGTGGTAAATACAGTGCTGAGTTTTTGAAACTACATAAATCTGTTTTGAAGCTACAAACCAAAGTTTTCTAGAAATTTATAAGAGAGTGAGAACACCGCATGGATTTGTGTAAAAAAGAAAAGACCAACGATAGAGCACATCGGAGGACCTAGGAAGACGGGAATGGTTTGTCAGCAATCGCTTTTGAGTGATTTAGATCATTTTGTTATCCACCTTTTCTGGTCAACGCATTCTGTTAAGATTGAGCTGCAAATATGAGCGGCCACCAATCAGATGGAATAATTACAGTAAAGAGGAATATAAAGGGATTTACAACAGGTAAATTTCTGAAGACAAATATTGCCCTTGTCACCGTTTACTTCAGTTTCTCTCTCCACGGTAGAATCCATCATGGCTCAGGGGTCATCAGAGTGAAACTCTGGCTTAAGAATATTAGACTGAAAGTCTTTGTAACCCAACAGGTTAAGAATTAAGGTCAGAATCTGACCTTAGTGTTTGCTAATGCCAGAAGATCAGCTAACAGCTTTCTTCAGCGCACTTTTCAAAATCTTTTTGGTAAATATCCATCTGTGTTTTCATGGTCAGTCTACATTTCTTAGTGATATAAAAACCCACCACTGGTTAGTATTTTTAATGTGTTCCACACAACTCAGAAAATACATAATTGCATTTTGGTGTATTCATCTGGATGGCAAAAAACGGATATAAAAAGTATATTTACATGATAAAACAAAAATTATATCCAGGAGTTCTCATCTGCTTGTCATAAGGCTGCTCTTTATTTATACTCAGACAAGCTGCTAAAACCAGACTGTTAGCCCATAATAGATGGTCTGAACACTCAAAAGGGGTGGGAGTGCTTGAATGCCGTCTAGCTGAGCAACCTCCAACTTAATATTGTCCAGATGGAGGAGGTGAGGATTGACATCCACAAGAACCCACACACTCAGATGACACTGAAAAACACTGTGAAGTCATTCAAGCTCCTAGGGGAGCACCATCTGCAACTCCATTAAACCGGACGCAAACATCTTCGATGTAATTAACGAGGCCAAACACAGGATGTACGTCCCACGTCTACTTTGGCCGACACGTCAACATGTCACAGCTGAGCTCGGCCTAACTACATCAACTGTAATGTCTGCTTTTTCTCAGCTCTGCAGGATGTGATTTAAATAGCTACCCAGCCTCCATCCGAGACCAGTAAGGAGATCAAAGCAAATAAGAAGAAAAAAAAGGGAAAACAAAAAGATGGCTGCCGGCTTCTCTGGCCAGATGAGCATCTATCTGACATTTTACCTGCTGGAAGACAGTTCCAGTTCGTCAGCGCAGCTCCACCTGCCACGACAACGCCGCCCTCCCGACGGCAATCACCATCCACAGCCTGCCCTTCTCAGCCGGCGGAGCCCCACACACAGCCCTGTCACACTTACTCCCATGAGTACACTCGTGTATACTGAATGACCCGGCTGACTCACATGAGTAAGTCAAGCTTTATTTCATATGCACTTTATCATCTTTTTCAAGCAACAGCAGCCCTGCTACACAGTCGCCCTGAAAAATTTTCGGGGGATGCTTTAACATCGATATTCTCCTATAACGGAGGAGAGAAAACCATACAGTATATGCTGTATCTTAGCTTAGCTGAAGGAAAACAAGACACTACTTATCTCCAAATTAAGGTAAAGAAATGTTGGTCACTGAACTGAGGTATACTGGTGATTATCTGGCAGTTTTGCAGATACTTTGAAAAAGGGCAAAAGTATTTCTAAGCTGTTTATGTTTAAGTCAATTTGAACTATATATCATTTTGGTATAAAGGCCCTCCAGCAGTGAAGGCATGAGTTAGTGTTGAGTCAATACATAAAATACAACTCGGCTTTTGATTACCAGCAGCCTGTCACAGAAACACAAGTTATTTCCATTTCTTGATGTGAATCTTTGAAAAATACCAAGGTTAGGGGAGAAGTAAGATATAAAACAATATTTTAACACCAACTAAGTGCTGCTCCAGCGGCTATTTGCTGAAATGTTTCCATCAGCATAATGGCATAATCCTCAAAGTGATCATCTGCCTTAAATTATGATCACTTTGAAGATTATGCTTCTCTGTGTCAGGTACTGTATTTGATGCATTTGTCCTTACGGTTAATAAAAACCTTGCTGTCTGTTTTCTGGGTGTTTTTATTTGTCAGGTTCACCATTAACCACCTTTCTTTACAAACACACACATAACGCACAAGACGCTGTCCTGATCAGGTACAAGGACAGGACATAACAAAATCAGTTTGAGGATTTTGCAAAGCTCTAGCTGTGGCTGAGACAAATGGAAAAACAGAATGCCGTTCTTTGCTTTTTTCCTAACAAAGGGGTCATGAGAAAAACTAGCCACATCCTCTTGTTTGCCTGCTTTCCCAGGATGGATATCTTTCTTTTCATCTCAGACGTCTTCCCCAGCCATATCTCTTTCTTTTGCGTCACAGGCTTTATTCTCGGCATTACAGCGTTGCACAACAAGTAACAGTTTGCAACAACATAGTAAAAATGTACACAAAGGAGAATTGGGAGCACTTTTTCTCAGTGCAATAAATACAGCAGTTGGAATAATGAATTCTGGCAAAGAAAGCCTAACACAAGGAGTCATTTGACTTCTGTAATCTCCTCTTGTATTCTTAAATACATGCATTATCCCAACTTTAGTCAAAACATAAGGTTTCTGACAATTAACATGTTGGTGCACTTGTCTCAATCCCTTGAGATTTGAGGAAATTAACATCAGCATGTGCAATTTTATATTAAGATGAGTGACATTTTCTCTAAGGGAGTAATAAAGGTTTCAACATTGTGCTGATGACATTTTTTCCCCCTAACTTGAGTGTTTGCAGAATAACGTACCAATTTAATGTGAAGGAAGTACCCTTTAGCGTGTCATTGTAAATGAGTAGAGAGGCTGCTGACAGCGACCTCTTGCTAACGGAGCGTTGACACAGCAAGCGGCTCGGAGAGCGCGGCCCGGGTGACACTGGGCGTCGCTTGGCAGAGAGGCAACGAGAAGAGCGCCTGAAGCCTCCTTGACCCCCTGAGTTACGCAGTGGGTGTGAGTGGGAGTGAGGGGGACGAGGGCGCTAAGTGCTCTGCTTGTCCATCCCTGGCAGGTAAACTGGCAGGGGCTTCACCTTGAGGTTGGAGGGGTTTGCACTGAACACTGGCACTGGATGGGGCTTCTAATGTCTCGGACCGAGTGTGTTTACGTGATTGTACAAGTGCATATACATAAGAACACATGCTCATATGTTTCTTCTTTGTGTGTATAGCCCCGAAATGATGAACGCCTTGGTACTACCAGTTGGCAGATGGGGACCCCCGGCCCTTTCTTCGAGCGGGGTAACAAGCTGACGAGTGTTTGGGAGGAGGCTCAACAGGCTCTATGCCTCCTCCTCTAAGCGGACCTCTTAACCCCTCTGACGTCTCTGAGGGGCCCTTCCAAGCCTCCGAGGTGGCCTTTTCTACTCGCAGTCTCTGCCCTAAAGAACCCTGCCTCTCTACCTGGCACAAGGGTGACGAAGAGGGCAGGAGGAGTCAGCGGATACGAGGGTGCGTCTGGACAGGACAGAGAGAGGTAACACGCCAAGCTACATCGCCCCCGCTTCCCGAGCTGACACGGTTAGAGCTGTTCTCGGGAGCCACTTTGACCTGTTTTTGCTTCACGAGGAGACGATAATCCGTTTCCTGCTGCAACACGTTTGATGCTGAAGTGTGTAACACCTTCTGCGCCACATTACAAGTGAATCCTGTCATTGTGGAGCTACAGATGAGCAGTTTCTCTTTGCTTTGATTTAATCTTTCGTGTGTGTGTGTGTGTGTGTGCACATTTGCTCAAAGTCTTGCACTTTTCTGATTCCACCTCACCATAAACACATGTATGACAAGTTTATAATTGCAGCTCCGAATCGGCGTGTTGGAGTGTGCCACATGGAGGCAGGCCGTAATTGGCATTCCTACCTCTGTGTGCCAGCCGGTTCTCTCTCCTCCCCGTCAGAGTGAGAGTTGACAAAGAGAGCGCCAAGCGTTTCCAATCCCACATCCCTCACTCCTTCTCCTTCTTTTTTTTCTCCTCTCTTCGCGGCCTGTGACGAGAAGAAGGCGAGATATGTGTGTGAGCGTGTGTGTTTTGGATTAGTGTCTTGCTTCACAATAAATCTTTGTTAAACAAATGCAAAGCAGATGGCACCGTGGTGTCTCCACCATGAGGAGAGAAAGAAAAAGAGAAAGAGAGAGAGAAAGGGAAAAATAAAGACCGAGAGAGGGAAAAAAAAACACACGCCTACTGCTTATTCTTATCCTCCGCAGACACACTGATCTCGCACATTACACAGACGGTGACTGTGTTGAGCTGCAAAACACTTAATCCTGGAGTGGAAGCTAGAGGTGGCGTCTGAATACTGACGGACACCCAAACACATTCTGTTCTTGGGAGAGAAGAACATTTTGTTTATCGGACAGCATGCCTGTTGATATTAAAGGGACTGCTTGGATTTTTTCAAGTGAGGTTCGGTGAAGTTATTATGAGTTATAATTCCCGTACTTGTAGTGGACAGGAGTTCTGTCTCTGAGTATGTATGGTCCAGTATGAGTCTCCCAGTATGACATCCCATAGACTCCTGATATCACACTGTTATTTTCTGTAAAAGCAAAGCCTATTCCTTCTGCCTCTAAAATATTGTAACATATTAATTATTTCAGTTATATTTTTGCTGATTGTGATAACATTTATTCACTGTAATTTCAACTTTGATCCATAGACCAAAGGAAAACTTTAGATTATATCCCCACCTAATTTGGTGGACGTTTTTAAGGAAACATGCTTCTCGTGCAAATATTAGCCCTTCTCTTGTTCTGCTTTGTATAGAGACACAAGTATAACAAGCTAATATTAACTGTCTAGTCCAGCTTTCTGCTGAGGTAGCCAGGCAGCAGTTGGCTACCTAACAGTCATGCTATTTGTAGTTTGCCTACAGTATTTTTAAGAGGTGTGGACTCGAGTCACAATTTGAATGACTTCAGACTCGACTTGATGAAATCACAAAAAAACTTTTAACTTGACTCCAAAGTAGCAAAGCAAAGCAGCCAATCCAGGAGTGCCATTTATTTTCCTTTCCCCCAACGGAGGAGACAAAGAAAACTCGAGATATTAGCTTCTGCTGTAATGCTAAGACGCGTAGATTTGGTGTGTGAACTATTACAATTGTTGCAGTTATAAATGTTTTTAGAGAGTTTCAAATATTTGTGGATTTGAGGTATTGCTGTGGTCCTCAACCCCCGTGAATACTGGTGGTCCACTATATTTAGGATCTTCTTCTTATAAAATGTGTTATAGGTAATGTCAATGTTATCACCCCCTTCTTTTAGAAAAACTATGGAAAAAATATCCTTATAAAAATATATCTGGTATAGTGTTGCTGGCCTTGTTTGTTAAGGCATGTATAATAATTGAGTTAATTAAATTGAATATCTAATAAAACTAACAGTGCTAATTATGCTTTAGTGTGAGAAATTACAATGTTTAGGGACCCTAGAAACAATGTCTGTAATGCAGAGCCTTTCTTTTGCTTGCAATTTGTTATTTGCTCATCCCTCCACACTTGGCTTTATCTAGAATGTTGGATTTTGAACGTAAAGTTTCTATCCCCCCAACATGAAAATGTACAGTTTCTGTTTCAAATGGGCAAAATCAGTTAAAACTGAAGGCTACGCTTTAACAGCTACTAGCCTGCCACCACTCTGAGGATTTCTTCACTTTTCTACAGACTAACTGCAATGTGATATACTTGAAGAACAGGTGAAAGAACTACTACTGATAACAACTTCACAAAACTTCAATTCAAAAGAATCCAGACTATCCCTTTAATGAGAGAGCTGACATTATTTGCCCTAACGCGCATGAAGAAAACGTGACCAAGGCGTAGAGCGAATTAGAGGAAAGGTAAGAGGACATCCAGGGCTCTGTTGTGCCCCTACCCTTTCATGTAGAAGTGGCCTTTTCCACATGAGGCTGGGCCGCGCTCGGCCCCGGCTGTCGCTGATCGTTATGGATCCCCTTTCAAGAGCTCGCATGTTCCCCTGACACAAAAGAACGGGGAGGCCCCTGGGCGATGCTGCGCACAGGAGCGCCACTACAAGACAGCCAGAGACGGCCTCGTGGTGAGACTGATTTGCTCGTCAGGAAGCGGCTCAGAGGAATCCAGTGACCATTGTCCAGATCAGACAAGTCTCACAGACAGCGGGAGGGCCGCAGTTTGGATTCGGGGCAAATACCAAAACTCTACTGTTTATGCTTCTCGTTGAGTTATTTATTTTTTGCTCATTATAATATTCAACCTGACATCGTGTCCGGTTGGCCCTGTGTAACCTCTGTGAGGAATCATGGGATGCACATTTAAAAAGAAGAGCAGCACGGGGCTCAGTGGTAATTGTGATGATAGGTGACAGTGTTACTGAGCCACACATCATCGCAGTTGACAGTGGTCTGTGTGTTTATGTCTCTGCGCACATGCAAAACAGTGCAGGAAGTAGGGGACGTGCTCCGTTAAATTACCTCAGCAGTGATACGGCTCGTGAAACTCCTTTCATCTCGTCTGGAAACGGAGAGAAAGCATCACTTAACTTTTCAGCTTACCACACAATTACCTGACTACCTGTTCTCACAGCAATTACAAGTCCAAGACAAATAATTAGTCTGACAAATGACTGCTGGGCACATCGCCCTTGTTGTGGTGGAGCCATGTAATTTGGTGGCCCGGCTCAGAATGCACTTTGGCGGTAATTAGCAAAGACCGATGTAACTTTACGCCCACAGACGAGCGTACAGTGCCTCGCAAAACTATTTACACCCCTTCCACTTTTTTCACATTTTCATCAAGTGAAAACTACTAACATCCTTGGATTTCATAGGATAGCTCAAGGCAACATTTAGCATAATTGTAAAGGAAAATAAAAAAGTTTACATTTTCTTCTTTTTACCAACTACCTTCACGGGAATTTAATCTAAAAATGTCTCTAACAGCTATACTCATATAGAGACGGAACGTTTTGTAGCTTTTTTTGTAGTTAAGGCCCAGACAGACTGAGGCCATGTACACACGTAGCGGGGTTTAAAAAAAAACACAAAAAAACGAATAACCGCATAAGTGCATTGTTAAGCACATTCATAGACATGCCAAATTTGTAGGGAGCAGTAGTTCCCCCAAATCCTATCCTAACAGAATAACTTTCTGTATTCTAACTTTGACATAGAGCAGTAATGGAGCTTGTAAAAACAAGCAAGCTAAAAGCACTTGGACCTTCATTAATGCCAACACAGCTCTAAGGCACCCATGCTGTTTCTGAGAGGAAACACAGGTCGCAGAAGCGATGTCGGCGGATTTTTGTCACGTACACTGACGTTGCGAAACCTTAAACTATGGAATTATATTTCAGTCAAAAATCCCGAGCGAGATTTTCAACCCTCACCTGCGCGTATTCAACAAGGCACGCACGTAATTGCTGATGCACGTGCGCGCATATTCAACAACGCGCGCGTGTAGAATTCATCTCATGAGTATCCAACAACCCACGCATGTGGATTTCACCTCACACGCGCTCTACACAAAGCTTTCATACACGCGTGAAGGTAAATCTTAGGAGAGGCTGCGTCCTCGAAAGGGAATTTTGCGCGAGCAAGTAAAATACTTTTGACTGTTTGGAGGAGGAGCCTAAGGTTGGCACTGACCCTGTGTAATTGGTCTTTTTAAATCGGTACTGCCCACAGGATCAGTAGAGTTATATATGTTTTTCACAGTTTAACAATACAAGAAAATTGCATTTGTCAAACAAAGAAAACATGACTTTGGTGATGCTAGATAGTCAGGAAAATAGGGTTACACAGGGTCAGTGCCAACCTTAGGCTCCTCCTCCAAACAGTCAAAAGTATTTTACTCGCTCACGCGTGTATGAAAGCTTTGTGTAGAGCGCGCGTGAGGTGAAATCCACATGCGCGGGTTGTTGGATACTCATGAGATGAATTCTACACGCGCGTGTTGTTGAAAATGCGTGCACGCGCATGAGCAATTACGTGCGTACCTTGTTGAATACGTGCAGGTGAGGGTTGAAAATCTCGCTCTGGATTTTTGACTGAAATATAATTCCAAATGTTTAAAACGGAAAAAATGCAAACCTTCACTTGGGTCGGAGTTTTTAGAAAGAATCCCTTTTGTTAATTTGCTTTTTCGTGTGGATGACACGTCAAATTGTAAAAAAAAAAAAAAAAATCTTCATTTTGTGACATACCCAGCTACGTGAGAGTCTCTGAACATCAATTTTTAAGTCTGGACTTTGACTGCGCCATTCTAACTCATTACTTTCACCTCTGGAATTTTGCTAAGGTTAAAAACCTCCTGTCTAGGAGTGATGCTGAAAAACTAGTCCATGCATTTGTTACCTCAAGGCTGGACTACTGTAATTCTTTACTATCAGGATGTCCACAAAATGTAATTAAAAGCCTTCAGTTGATCCAAAATGCGGCAGCAAGAGTTCTGATCAATATTGTAAAAAAAGATCACATTTCTCCTGTTTTAGTTTCCCTTCATCTGCTCCCTGTTAAATTCAGAATAGAATTTAAGATCCTCTGTCTTACATATAAAGCCCTTAATAATCAAGCTCCATCATACATCAGAGATCTGATTGTTCCATATGTTCCTAACAGAGCACTTCGCTCTCAGACTGCAGGTTTACTTGTAGTTCCTAGGATTTCTAAAAGTAGAATGGGAGGCAGATCTTTTAGTTATCAGGCTCCTCTCCTGTGGAACAAGCTCCCAGTTTAAGTCCGTGAGGCAGAAAACTTTGTCTACTTCTAAGACCAGGCTTAAAACTTTCCTTTTTGATAAAGCTTATAGTTAAAAACAGAATGAGTGGTGGAGTGGGGGAGGGATAGTAGCCGACAGCCTAAGCCAGTTGGGGGGCAAAGCAGTTCAGACAGACTGTTCTCCTTGACTCTGCCTCTCTCGTGTCTCATTCTAACTGGCTGGGTTATCCTAAGCTATCTCTGTAGTTATGCTGCAACAGGCTTAGACTATTGGAGGACAGACTGACCACTTTTCTTTTCTACTACTCTCCAGTTGCCTTATTTGCTGTTTTTTCAACTCTTAACTTTATGTTTTCTTTCTGTGTTTTTCTCTCCATAGAAGCTACACCTGATCTGGCATCATGTTCAGCTGTGAGACCTTGTTAGAGGGGGGCATCGGCTGGGATGAAGCTCCCAGTAACTGAATGTTCTCCCGTTTCTGTTATCAACTTTTTACTTCCTCAACATAGAAAGTACTCTTAGATCAGTTATTTTGTTCTTTTTATGTCTCTGCTCTGTCTTCTCTAACCTCCAGACGGTCGTGGCAGATGGCCGCTCGTACTGAGCCATGTTCTGCTGGAGGTTTCTTCCTGTTAAAGGGGAGTTTTTCCTCTCCACTGTCACTACATGCTTGTTCAGAATGAGAGATTTCTGTGAAGTCAATGACAGAACGCAGGCAACTGTCTACTCTTCTTACACATTTGTCCAGGAGGAGTGAATGCTGCGAGTCAATGGCTCGATGTAATCTGCTAAGTTTCCTTCTATAGAAATCTTTAAACTGATTGGAATGTATATATGATTGAACTGAATTGGCGTTATTTTTGACCAAGACTTGACATTTAAATCCCATATTAAACAGGTTTCTAGGATTTCCTTCTTTCACCTCCGGAATATTGCTAAAATTAGAAACATCCTGTCCAGGAGTGATGCTGAGAAACTAGTCCATGCCTTTGTTACCTCAAGGCTGGACTACTGTAATTCTTTACTATCAGGTCGTCCACAAAATGCCATTAAAAGCCTTCAGTTGATCCAAAATGCGGCAGCAAGAGTTCTGATCAATATTAAAACAAGAGATCACATTTCTCCTGTTTTAGCTTCCCTTCATTGGCTCCCTGTTAAATCCAGAATAGAATTTAAGATCCTTCTTCTTACACACAAAGCTCTTAATAATCAAGCTCCATCATACATCAGAGATCTAATTGTTCCTTATGTTCCTAATAGAACCCTTCGCTCTCAGACTGCAGGTTTACTTGTAGTTCCTAGGATTTCTAAAAGTAGAATGGGAGGCAGATCTTTTAGTTATCAGGCTCCTCTCCTGTGGAACCAGCTCCCAGCTTTAGTCCGTGAGGCAGACACTCTGTTTACTTTTAAGGCCAGGCTTAAAACTTTCCTTTTTGATAAAGCTTATAGTTAGAGTAGCTAAGGTCATCCTGAGCTATCTCTGTAGTTATGCTGCTATAGGCTTAGACTGCTGGAGGACAGACTTACCAATATTCTTCACTCTGCTACTTCCTTTTCTCCTACGACTCTCCAGTTGTATTGTGGTACATTCTGTTATTTCGACTGTTAACTTTGTTTTCTCTCAGTGTTTTTCTCTCCATAGAAGATATACCTGGTCTGGTATCCTGCTTGGCTGCAATGCCCTGTTGGATGGGGGGCATCAACTGGGATGATCCTCCCAGTGGCTGAACACCCACTGTGTCCTGTTATCAACTTTTTACTTTCTGTAACATAGAGTACTCTTATATCAGATCTTCTGTTCCTTCTTCGTCTCTGCTCTCTCTTCTCAAACCCCCAGACGGTCGTGGCAGATGGCCGCTCCTACTGAGCCTGGTTCTGTTGGAGGTTTCTTCCTGTTAAAGGGGAGTTTTTCCTCTCCACCGTCGCTACATGCTTGCTCAGTACGGGGGATTGCTGAAGGATTGCTGTGGTTGGAAAGTCTGCCCAACCTCACGCCAATGACTGACGCAATCTGCTGGGATTCCTTAAATAGGAAACTTTTTAACTGATTGGAATGTTTGTATAAATGTCTTGAAATTACTTCTTGTTAAGTGCCTTGAGATGACATGTCTTGTGAATCTGGGCTATATAAATAAACTGAATTGAATGTCCTTTTCTTTAAATTCCATCAGAGCCATCCCTGCATGTACAGGCTTGTTCTCCTGCCTGAATTTGAATCTCCACGTCAGGCTTAAGTGATTTGGAGCCTCTAATGGGCTTTTTTTCCTGGATTGCCTTGTATTTACTTCCATCCATCATTCCATCCACTCTGGCCAGCTACCCTGTTCCTGAAGAACAGAAGCATCCCTAGAGCACAATGCTTCCACTGCCATGCTTTACTGTTGGCCTGGTATTTTGCTTTTTAGTCAGCATTCCAAATCTTGCTATGTCCACTATGTGGCTGGTGGCAAACCACAAATAGATCTTCTTATGGCTTTCTTCCTGGCACTCCTATATAGAGACCAAATTTGTGGAGAGCAAAAACGAGTTTTTCTTTCAAAAGAGTCTCCAACCTGAACACTTGGTTGTGCATATTTTGGTAAGTTATCTGCTTTTTTCCCCCTCAATGCTACACTAGTCAGTTTAGTTGGACGACTATATCTTGGATGGGTTTTAACAGTTGTGCCATACTAACTCTTGTGTTTTTGGATGATGGATTATTAAACAGTCCTCTGACAGACGTTCAAACCTTAGGATACTGTTTCACAACCTGAACTTGTTTTAAACATCTTCACAGCTTTATCTCTGACCTGTCTGCTGTGTACCTTGGTCTGCATGATGCTGGTTTTCAGTAATGTTTTCTAACAAACCTCTAAAGTCTTTACAGAACATTTCCCGCCATCCTATAACTTTTTAATATTCACAAGTCGACTCCATTTACATATTAGATGACTTCTGAATATCATTGTTTGCTCTGGATTCTATTTAGGGGTATCATTTTAAAGGGGGCTGAATACAAGCCTAATGTTACTGATTTCTATTTGAAATACACTTCTGAAAACCATGTATAATTTGCCTTTTACTTTACTATCATGTCCTACTTTGTCCATTGCATAAAGCCCCAATTAAATTAAGTGAGGTTTGTGGTGGTGAGAGGATAAAAACCTGAGAAAGTTTAAGGGTAATGAATACTTTTTGCGAGGAACTGTCTGTGACCAATAATG
This sequence comes from Valencia hispanica, assembly GCA_963556495.2. Lineage (NCBI taxonomy): Eukaryota > Metazoa > Chordata > Actinopteri > Cyprinodontiformes > Valenciidae > Valencia > Valencia hispanica. Next base: position 39,374,671 of record OY747710.1, on the reverse strand, counting down.
TGCGCACGTTCTCATGGTGATGCATGTCAATGCAAGTTCATGTGTCACCAAGGCATCAGCTCCAATCTTCAGCTTCAGAAGCAGGAGTCAGGGTTGCAGGAATCTCTGCGTGTCAGCCCTGATCTCCCAGGCGGTGGCACCGACAGCAGCAGCCCACCTGCCAGCCTGTCAGGTCCCCCCAGCGAGGGGCTGACACTGTATTGTCAACGCCACAGATTGAACAGTGATCTTTTTTACAATCCCCTCTTCACTCCATCTGCAATCATCTGCAGTCTGTCTGCCACCTCGCAGTGCGCTGCATCTGCTCTTTCCTACCTTCCTCTCCTGCCTTCATTCACTCAGTCCCGGTTGTCACATCTGACAATGGCTTGTCAAATGCTCCTGCAGCTGCAGATCTATCTGTCATTAAACGGCTGAGGAGGATTGGAATCGTCCCTATCGAAGCCCTCAGGTGGTGAAGACGTGGGTCTGTAGACTAGGAGGCCCGGCTTGTAGAAGGCATCGTTACTTCCACAACTGCCAAATTTAAGTAAAAGGCAACATGGTTGGAGGGGAAAAAAGAAGACTTGTGTTGGCAAATTCTGGATGATAGGAAAAGTCATAAAATCAGACCTTGTTTTCATGTTGTAAAAAAAAAAAAAAAAAAGTACAGTCAGCACAATTGACTGTATGCATATGCATTACCATATGGCCCGGCCTTTTTAATATAAAAACAGCACAGACTTTAGTTATTAGTGCCCCTAGTAAAGGTGAGCAAAACGTCTCCAAATAAATATAGTTTCTATAACAGTGGCATAATCTCAAACTGGAAAATCCAAGCGTTAGGAAAAAAATACCCTCTTAAGCATTAATTGTTTTCAAAATCAGAATCATTCCTGATCATTTCTATAGGATTGAGGTCTGGTGACTGAAAAGAGCATGAATAAAGGACCATGGGCATAGGTTGATTTGCGTGCTTCTGTGTTAAATCCGATTCCGTATCCAAAACAAATGGCCAAAAGACGACACATTTAAAGGTGTTTGGTAGATTCCACCAGATTTGTGTATGAAATCTCCCCTTATTTTAAAGCTGCAGTCCGCAGAATATATTTATGTATCAAAGTTTTATAAATCTTTAAAATGATAGTGGGGTTTAATACTATGATAGAAGGATGTTTTGGTAAGGGGCCTTGGTAGTGGAATTCAAAAAATCTCTCTCTCCCTCAAATACTCCGGACAGTAGCTTTAAAGGGTTCTGGATATCATACACTGTTACAAGTGTTGTGTATGTTAACAAGCCCTTTAGATCATAAACATACCCAAAGTACCATAGGTCCTCCCCCTTACTTAACAGTGGGCACAAGGTTTCATTCCAAACAACTCTGGAATGTTTGTTGCCAGAAATATGTTTGTATGACCTGACTAAATCATGCACTTCCAGTTAAAGTACCAGTATTGTTTTATCTAACTTGACATGTTTACATTTCATAACTACGCAATGCCATTTCATCCCTTCCTACTCCCAGTTCATACCTATTAAAAAAAACCTATTCATACATATGTACTTAAACAGTTGTCTCTATCTTTGAAATTCGTCATAAGAAATCCAAATAATTTATTTATAAAAGGATGAGAGCAGATTCCTTGAGAATTTATTACAGCTTGTTGATAAGGAGGATCAGCGAGCGCAAAAATAATCATGCAAAAAAATTAAATAAAAGCTGACCTGACTAACCCTCGAAGAGGAAAGCCTTTTATACTGCGAGATTACCATAGTCTAACACACAGCAGCTGCCCCTCCTGTCTGCCTCCAGAGGATTGGTTTAAACTGGCCAGAAAGATACCAGGCGCCACTTCAGGGTCAGTCCAGTGTAAAGATGTATTTACGTCTATAGTCTGTAAGGTAATACCTCCGACTTCTGATCCTAAAACAGGCAATACGGTCTATCCTTGAAATATTCCATTCATGTAAAATATCATTTAATTGTGTACCGTTTTCTGAAAATGTTGTTTTACACTCCACTTTTATGTATTGTTGTTTCGATGTAATGGGGTTATTAACAGAAGTTGCCATCTTTGGACCAGAAGTTTTTAAAAAAGAAACTGCTTAGTCAATCACTTCATCTGGATGGTATTAAATTGGCCCCCAGGAATAACGTAAAGAACCTCGACGTTATTTTTGACCAAGACTTGACATTTAAATCCCACATTAAACAGGTTTCTAGGATTTCCTTCTTTCACCTTCAGAATATTGCTAAAGTTAGAAACATCCTGTCCTGGAGTGATGCTGAGAAACTAGTCCATGCATTTGTTACCTCAAGGCTGGACTACTGTAATTTTTTACTATCAGGAAGTCCACAAAATTTAATTAAAAATTCCTAATTAAAATTAAGAATTCTGATGAATATTAAAACAAGAGATCACATTTCTCCTGTTTTAGTTTCCCTTCATTGGCTCCCTGTTAAATCCAGAATAGAATTTAAGATCCTTCTTAAGATCCTCTATCTTACATACAAAGCCCTTAATAATCAAGCTCCATCATACATCAGAGATCTAATTGTTTCATATGTTCCCAACAGAGCCCTTCGCTCTCAGACTGCAGGTTTACTTGTAGTTCCTAGGATTTCTAAAAGTAGAATGGGAGGCAGATCTTTTAGTTATCAGGCTCCTCTCCTGTGGAACCAGCTCCCAGCTTTAGTCCGTGAGGCAGACACTCTGTTTACTTTTAAGGCCAGGCTTAAAACTTTATTTTTTGATAAAGCTTATAGTTAGAGTGGCTAAGGTCACCCTGAGCTATCTCTGTAGTTATGCTGCTATAGGCTTAGACTGCTGGAGGACAGACTGACCAGTTTTTTTCACTCTTCTACTTTTCTCTTCTACTACTCTCCAGTTGCATTATTTTCTGTTATTTTGACTGTTAACTTTGTTTTCTCTCAGTGTTTTTCTCTTCATAGAAGCTACACCTGGTCTGGTATCCTGCTCAGCTGCAATGCCCAGTTGAACGGCGGGCATCCCATTAACTGAACATCCCCCGTGTCCTGTTATCAACTTTTTACTTTCTTTAATATAGAGAGTACTCTTACATCAGTTCTTTTGTTATTTCTGTGTTTCTACTCTGTCTTCTCGAACCCCCAGACGGTCGTAGCAGATGGCCGCTCGTACTGAGCCTGGTTCTGGTTCTGCTGGAGGTTTCTTCCTGTTAAAGGGGAGTTTTTCCTCTCCACTGTCGCTACATGCTTGTTCAGTGTGAGGGATTGCTGTGGGTGGAGTTTGCATCAATGGGGCGCAACTGCCAGTCAATGACTCGATGCAATCTGCTGGGATTCCTTACATAGAAAACTAACTAAAACTTTAACTTGATTGGAAAGTTTGTATGATTGTATTGAAATGACTGTTCTTTTAAAGTACCTTGAGGTGACATCTGTTGTGAACCGGCGCTGTGTAAATAAACTGAATTTAATTGAACTCTTAAACAAATAAATAAAATAAGGCAGATTGTGACCCATGATTGAACCAAAACAACTCTAAACAATTTCTGAGTGATATCATCCTAAATTCATAACAGTAAACTACAAGTAGAGAACAGAAAATTACTTTCAATCATCAGGTGTCAAAGCAGGTATGAAACACCCTCCTGGTGGGTACAAATTGAAGCTATTGAAGTGTGATTGGTACAAACCGTTGTGAGGTAAACAGCAAGAATTTGTGTGTAAAAAAAAAGTCAGGTGCAAAGGATCTAAACAAAACACAAAGGTACAAAAAATCTACATAACGAGCACTCGACAAAAACAAGGTTTTTTCTGGCATGTCTTTTAAACAACATGTTAGCATGTGGATAGAGTCTAATGGTTGCTGTGGAGACTGTAGGTTAGTAGAAGGAATCAACCTAAAAACATTAAAGGGTAAATTCTAAAATAAATAAATAAATAAATAAATAAATAATGCTTCAGTTGTATTTATTTCATAGAAATTGTTAGGGATGTCCACATTTTTACCACCAATAGTTTTTATTAAAATCCCACCGAATAAATGTTCAAATTAATGGTTATATTTTTTGAGATTGTTTTTTTTTTCTGTGTGATTCTATGTTGCTACAATAAAATATACATCTTATCTTAGGGCTTTTTACAGATCATAACCGGAGGTCCGAGCGACTAAATTTCTCCGCGTCCGTACAAAACAGCAGCGGTTCCATCTTTTGCGCACGTGTTTTTCAGCTCCCCCGGGCCTCTTTAAGAACATTGGCGCTTAGAAGCAAATGGATCACAGGTGTTTTCTCCTTCACCAGGGATGAGGCTTTGCAGACCTGACCCCTCTGAAGGGGATTAAGTGTAGGTAACACTGGCTGTGTTCCCTGCCTGGTCCTGCATGCCATCCGAGGAGGCCACGCTTGATTCCCCTAGGCAAGTCGCCGTGGCCCAGGAGCGGGTCATGCAGACCTCCACCCAGGAGGGCAGCGAACAGCCACGCGTTCACGCACACACACACACCCACGCACACACACACACACACGCCCACACACACACACCCACGCACACACACACGCACGCACGCACGCACGCACGCACGCACGCACGCACGCACACACACACACACACACACACACACACACACACACACACACACACACACACACACACACACACACACACACACACACACACACACACACACCCACACCCACACACACACGCATACACACACACACGCACGCACGCACGCACGCACGCACACACACACACACACACACACACACACACACACACACACACACACACACACACACACACACACACACCCACGCACACACACACCCACACACACCCACACACACCCACACACACCCACACACACACACACGCATACACACACACACACACACACACACACCCACCCACACCCACACACACACACACACACACACACGCACTCGCAGACATGCTTAAGCACAGGTGTTGAGTCAAACATAACAAAAATATCCCTAATTAGGTTATTTTCTAATCTACCGAGGCAAGGAGCCTAATTACTACAAGGTGTAAATACAGACATTTCCATATTTACCTCTCATGAAATAACAGAATGCTAAAGAAAAGCAAAAGGGGAGGATCAGGGAAATGTTGAACACAACAAAGGGGGGGGAAAAACTCCAATGAGAATTAACAAACAAAGCCCTCAGTTATTCTTATCATGCTATCTGATCAATCTATTTTTGCTCCTCAGCCGCTCTAATCTCTCTCCCACTCCCTCCCCGTGTTGCGCCTAGAAACATTTTTGCACTTCAGAGATAAAAATCGCAGTCTTCTCATCCACTCCTCTTCTTTTGTCTCCGTTTCACACAACAAAGAGATAACACACCCACATGTGACAAGTCCACCCACATCTATCAAACTTCGCTCAAATCGGCCAGCAATAGCAAGGAGAAGAAAGAAGAAAAAAACAACAACCTAAAGATGACTCTTTCATCAGAGAATTGGGCTAGAGAGCATCGATCACACTCAGAGAGGCTAAACAGCGAGAGATTGAGTGCCGGGCGATGGAAACGCACGATCCAGTTATGCATCACAGATGACTTCAGAGCACTTATTTGCATCACTTGTAGTTGCTGCTTTTCCTGCATGAAACATCTTCCCACTGAGTGAGATATGTGTTGCTTTTGGCTGGCTTTGTCCTCATTTATATGATATATGATTTTGCTCTTCAAAAATACATCAATCGCCATAGCCTTTGTCCTATTCTCGGGTAGTTTCTGTCTCCTCTTAGGTGTGCAAGGTGTGTTTTTGTAAGATGTCTCTGTATAAGTTACAGTTACATCGATCACAGCTTAACCCTGCAATGCCTAGCACTCTCCTCTACAACAAACTCTCTCCCTACTTGAGACTTTGGTAAATAATTTAACACCTGAAGACATTTGACAAAACTTTCCTCTGGGAAAAACTATTTGATGGCAGCAAATAATAATTATCAGAGTATAACATTGCTAAGAAAATGCATTGAGCTGGGGTCGCCAACTCTCAGGCCGCATTCCCACCAGCCCTGTTAAGTCAGTTTTAATCGAACTCTATTTTGTTTGCCCAGAAAGTCCGGTTTGTTTAGGAAGGTGTGAATGTGCAATCAAATTCTGATGTGGACCAAAAAAAGCAAACTCTGGTGCGTGAATACGTTAATGCCAAGCGGGCCGGGGCATGCTCCAAAAGCAGAAAGCGAACTATAGCGCTGCGGATTTTGGGTAAGTACAACCAAAACAACCGGAGAACAACAACTCTGCCTCATTCTCTGCTTACGCTGAGTGCATTGCTACAATGTATTCGTATGGCACATTTACCAAAGACAACAGAGCAATCTTTAAACCGCTGAAATTTATTGCCACTCCATGTTAATTCACATTTCGTGAAACAGTAAGTGTTCCGGTGTTCAGTCCTCCTTGATGCAGCGGCACCACAAGCCAGGAGGTAATTATGTTGCTCAAAAGGTTTGGTTTGTTTGCCAAAGTGCACTGTGAAAGCAAAATGCTCCAGCTAAAAAAAAAGCAACAATGTTGCAATTTTGGTCCCTAATTGAACAGAGTCCGTCTGACTATCAGGTATGAAAACGACCTCACTCTTCTGGCGTGAGCTTCAAAAGAGAACAAGAAACCCAAAGCGATATTGCAGCCACCACTTGCTTCAGTAAAGGTCAGTGTTCCTTATTCACCAATAAGAAAGAGGCTTGACAAACGTACCATCCATAGGAGTGTACTAGGCCAAAAACACTGCTGACCAAAAAGAACAGAACACCAGGAGATGGTGGTGGAAGGCTGATGGTCTGGGTCTGCTTTATCTTCTAAAAACGGACAATGTCTAGCTGTCAGTCCATGACCTTAAGCTCAAGGGCCCTTGGGCTTTGAAGTACCACCACTAAATAGTGTTTGGCTAAATAGTGGTACTTTGGTGTGGCCAAGTGAAAGTCTGATTTTAAACATTTAGGTGTAGTAAAATATCAAAACGAGATCTGAAATCTGAAAGACTGTATGTATCGAAAGACCAGAACATCAGATACAGACACAAAACTAGTGCTGAGCATCCTTTGGATAAGGCAAGGCAAAGCAAGGCCATTTTTTTGTATACAAATAAAAAAAAGTTAACAACAAGGTAATTCAAGGTGCTTTACATGATTAGGGGATAAAGTAAAAACCGCAATAAAGCATTAAAACACACACAGAGCATATGACACATAAAAACGTTACTCAAAAGCAGACATGAATGTAGGATAAAGTGATGACAGCAATAAAGCATGAAGCACGCACAAAACATATGATACATGAAAACATTACTCAAGGGCCGCTCTAAACAGATGGGTTTTTAGCCATGGTTTAAAAGAAAACAGTGTTTCAGCAGTTTTGGAGTTGTCTGGAAGTTTGTTTCAGATTAGAGGAGCATAGAAACTGAAAGCTGCTTCTCCATGTTTGGTTTTAATTCTAGGGATGTTGAGTAGACTGGAGAAACTTTTATTCTATCTCTTATTCACTCAGGTCAACTTGGGTCCTCTAATTTCTGTGTTCTTAAATAAAAATTATAGCTCAATTATAGCCTTTTGCTTTGTGTGAGAAGTTGTCTCAAGCAGATTTTTTTTTCAATATACACAAATGTGCTAAGTGATTTTGGCACACACCACTGAATGTATATTTCAAGCAAACGATTGGGTTGAAACTTACACATATTGAAAAAGTTTGTTCGCAGAGCGATACCAAAGAAGTTTGCTTGCAACATCCAGCTGTTTCTATGGTTACTTGGGTGAAATGACCCTTTAATACCAGCTAAAAGCAAGAACTGCTGTAAAAAGAAAACCTGACAGAAGTTCTGTAAAACAAGTCACACTTTTGATTTCTGTATAAACAGACACAGAGCCCTGGCACGGACAGCAAAACAAAGAAATTAACCCCACAACAGATGATGCACCAGAAATGCAATACACCAGAATCGAAGGAAAAAGGTCAAGGTAAACTGGACCCGAGATTTAAAATGTTCATCACAATCACAGCTTGCCATCAGCTATTAAGTGTCCGACTGCGGACAGGCACACAAATCCAAGCCAGACTGCCTCTCACAAAACCTCCTTATCTCACCTGTCCACCTGTCCCGCTCACTCGTCCATCTTCCACCCGCCGACCGCAGTGATTGCATCTTTAGCGTTACTGGCCAAGCGACAGCTCTGCTGCACAAGCAACATAAAGTCAGCCATTAAAAGAACGCTTATTTATTATTTCTGAGACACAAGGGGACAGCAGAGAGGATTGCCTCCTCCTTTGTGCCCCGTAAGGTGATGGAGATGATGGCAACTGTTCATTAGCAGACAGAGCAGCAGAAAAGCCTTAACCAAAGGGTTATTTTTTCATTATATCTGAGTTGTGTATAATGTTTTCTTCTGATTAATTATTTAAACAGAAATAATCAGCAATGTAAAATTAAACATTTAAAAACAGTATGTGTATGTTTCCTTATGGGCATTATAAAGTTTCATTTAAGTGTGGATATTATTACATATTAATATCCATCATGTACCTATAGTCCTAAGGGATGGTTTATATTAAACTACATACTTAGCCGTATATAATCATTACTGCATCGCTGAATATTTTTTATGATATTTTTGAAATTCCAATAATGAATCTGTGGCAATCCTTGAAAAGTTATGTTGACAGATAATCTCCAACCCATCCGACTGAGCTCCAGCTGTTTTGGAAAACTGAATATGTAAGACTTTCAGTCTCTAGATGTGTAAAGCTGGTAGAGAAATTACCTCAGATACTTAAACATGTACAGTACCTGCAGGAAAGGTTTTCCTGACATGGAGGGGGACTACCTACCAATGCCTGCAATACATTTTAGAACTTTACATGAAAACTATGCGTAGTTTATTTTTACTTCACAAGTATACAGTACTTTGTGTTGGTCTGTTACACTTTTATTTATTAAAAAAACAGTGAAGATTTGCAAAATATGAAAAAGTTCAAGGGTTAAGAAATACTTTCCCAGACACCGTGTATATAATTGTGTGTAAGGAATATTTTGTTCTCTAACACAAGAACAATAGTTCAGCGCGCTTCAACCCCTTAATGTTTTTTCCCCCTTCTGTTTTTTTTCTCTCTTGCTAAAACGTACCTAATCTGTGTTGTCTTGTTTGGTGCCGAGGGCCTAAAGGGCTTTAAAGTCAACGGGTGTCGAGCTACTTCCACCAGGCAGCCACCCGTCTCTGAAGCCAACATGCGTCAGGCTTATTGACGGAGGAGGTTCCACGTGTTTCCGCAGACATCCCCTTGTCCGCCTGTGCCTTGCCTTTCTCTGTGCCGAGATCCATCCCTACAGAACGAGGTCAAGCCTGCATAATGACCCTAACGAGTCAAGATCCACCGGATTAGATTATTTCAAACGGTTTGCGGGGCTACCGTTTTGACAACAAATATCCCCGAGCAATAGGGTGATGGTCATTCCCTGGCTTCTTCTGACATTGCAAAAACAATGTGTTGATTTGGATTTCGCGTTCGGCCGCCCGTCGTGTCCACACGGCTTATGAGGAGGGATATGTCATTCTGGCGGGAGGGGGCAGGGGGGTGGTGGGGTGGTTTAGGCTACTTTCAGCCAGGCCGCTTCAGATGATGTCAGTGTGTGCAGGAGAAAATGGAGCTGACCTCTAATGCCCCACGCTGCTACGCCGCGTTAGACTTTCCCTTCTCCAGATTTGGTAAATCTGCCGCATTTATTTTCCCCCCGCTGTCCACTTTATAATGGTTCGTCTCGTGCATCGGACACGCTGCCCCATGACAGATCGCCGGCCTCTCCTGCTCTTGTAATGCAAAGAGAAGGGAGGCAATGAGTGTTTGCTTGAAAAATAAAACATATTGCTCCCACTGTCTGTCTTCCCCTTCATGAAACATTTGGCGAATGCGTCAGCTTAATCTGCCTTGTCTCTGGCTGTAATTATCAACCTCATATTTTAACCGGGCCTTTTGCCTCTCTTCACTCACATTGTGTCTCCTTTGTGTTTCGCTTTTCTCATCGTTTTTTTGTTCCCCATTTCTGTCTTTTGATTCCAGCGGATTGAAGAAGAACAGGCCTGATTGTCTCGCCTGAGGTAAGATTTCATAGGTTTACATATCAAAGTCTATAAATAGATAACAGCTTTTGAAAGGAAAGTGAGGAGAATGAGGAAAGTGTGTTTGCATGCGTGCACATGCTGATCTGTTTCTTCGGCTTTATGTGTGTATGTGCGTGTGAAGATGGAGAGGCTTTCCCGCTTGCATACACAGCAAGGAGAGCTTCCACCAAAACAAAAGGGATTATGGCGTTTCAAGGGTGTTGTGTTTGCTGTGTTTATTCACATAGCTCATGGGGCTGCACAGGACCGGCAATGAATGTCAATGTCAGGGAGTGAAAACGCTGCGGCGCAAGATAAATAAGATGAACAATAAACACAGATTAAGGCAGAATATGTCACGCTACATCATACGCCTGATCCCCAAGTCTCCTGACATCAAGTAACCCTTGAAAGTGTTGACACCATCACGTTAATTTTTTTAACAATTGATGACGGTTACATGCCTCATCGTGAACAGATCATGTTAGTTTGGACATTTCGGTCGATCTGAGTGGCACGGCTGCCTTATCTAGACTAAGTAGGTACAGAGGTGATATAGAGGAAGGTTGAACAGTGTCCTCCTGGCTCAGCGGGAAAGTGAAGATGAACACATCAAGTTGTGGAAGCATCAAATGAAGGGCAATTATGTGTGCTGCTTTACATGATCTCTCATTCTGAATAGTGCATGTATGTTTGGATCAGTGGTGTGGATCTCAGAGTTCTGCTGCATCCAGACAGGGCACATCACATTTACCATGAAATCACAGATCCACCAGTGATTTGAGGATTAACTGAGTATCTAGGAATGAAATTTCAATACTGCAATACTGTCGCTATATATTCAGATATACATTAGCCATATTAATCAGAAAGTAAGCCATAACATTACTTTCAGCTTTAGTGTCAAGCTTTCAAAATAAGGTGAACCGTCCACATAGCTTAGAGAAGATATTGCATGGTGAAATGCATGGGAAGCCGATGCAGGAATGTTATTTTCTAATGGCATTGTGTCTTTCTATGCCACTAAAATTAAAGGCAGATGTGCAATAATCTGATGGGTTATTAGTTTTTTTCCATGTACCACCATACTGTCAAGACTATTTCAAAAGCAGCAAAAGGGGTTGTTCATTGTTTGTGTTTTGTCACAGAAAAAAAAAGAAAAACAACATTATTTCTATGAAAGATGGAAAGTTCTCACAGACCCCAATCTCAAAATTCAATATGGCTGCCATGTGTTTAAAATACACGGACAGTTATAGTAATAAATCTACACTTTTGCCACTTCAGTTTGTGTGTCATTATACCCTTTCATACATAAACTTATGCAAAACCTTTACTTCTGAACTTTTAGAGTGGATTCATAAAGTTTAGTTGTTCATCTCAAATCCAACATATGGCTTCAGAGAAAAATGCAGATAATCCATCTTCAATGGACTGCCGATATAATTAGCTAAAAGCTATAATTTGGTACATTGTGTTTGAGTTGTACATTGTCCCTTTTTAAATAAAGTCAACTCACTCTTTTGGGAACCAGTCTCAGTCTGAAGCATGCGATGCATCTTGATGCTTCCCTTTGGAGAGTGTCTGACCACGTCCCATAGAGAGAAGACCTAGAACTTGTGGGAGAGACTAAATTATTTTCTTCTGCTCCGGGAATTCCTTGGGATCCCCCAGAATCAAGCGGAGACTGTTAGTGGGGAAATTGATCTCTAGATTTGCCTATGAACTTTTTGCCCCCATTATTATGATGATGGCGGCGCATGTAAATGCACCGTTTCGAAACTCCATGGTTAGAAGTTGCTTCTATAGTGTCTTGAATTTTTGTTGTATTTTTCTTTTACAATGAAAATAAAATATCTGAATCTGATCTTGTGGAGGATGGATGGATTGATGGATAACTCCAAATTACAGCTAAATTGCTTCATAAATTACAAGTTAACAGTTGATAACAACATTTCTCTTGAATTTCCTCTGAATACCACCAAAGGGAGTACAAATTTTAATGTTAATTACATCATGGATCGCCAAAAGTCCATTATATATTGATTTTAAGAGAGAAATCAATGAGCAGTAAAGAAAGTTTTATTTCTTAAACACATGTTAAAACTCATTTTGCACCTCATTAAAACATATTTCTAAAGAAATATGCATTTTATTTTCAAATAGAAAAGATATTCTTAATGAAGCAGCGGTACTTGTACCACAAGCTTGAAAACTATGGTTATAGTTGGTACTTTGAAGAAACTAATTAGGCTGGAGTGTGTGCCTGTGCAGCAGGTGCAACCAGTATTGCAGGTGAAAGATTACTCACAACTAATCTGTAGGAATTGCAATATCAACGTAATCAAAACAATGCTTCAGCAAATAGCTAAAACACTTCTATAGCAAAAAAAGAAAACTTTGACAGAAGTCTTTTTTTCCCTTAAAGATAAAGGCTAATGGGCACAATATTGCAATTTGTTAGTTACCAAATGTAGTCTTAACTTTAAGTTAACCAATTGCTTTTCCTTTCCCCCCCGTTTTTTTGTATTTCCACATCTAATTACACTTTCATTCATCAATGTTGATTAATAGGTCCTGTGGCACTCCTGCCTCATTTTACTCTCAATTAAGCTGGTTGATGCATGTTCTCATCAAGCAAGATGCATTGGCCTGGTTTACTTGAGGCGCTATTAGTGGACACTGTAATTAGTATCCCGGCACCAGAACTTCCCCCACCTCCTGAGCCCCTCTCCCAGAGCTCCCATCCCTGGCCTCTTTTAATGCCTTCCAAATAATGGAGATAACAGAATAGATGAGGGAAGAGCGGTCCGGCTCACGTTAATCATCTTCCACTCTGCATTTTTTTTCTTCTTCTTTATGTCGAAGTGGGAGAATTATGGCTTGTAAAATCACCAAACTCCCGATGCCTTGACAGAGCTCCTTGTGTGCCAGCCACTCCAGCTCCTCCCCGCGTTTTCCTTATCAGTGGGGAGATGTATGTCTTTATCACATTTCACACTCAAAAGGGAACAGCCGGCTTGATGTGTTTGCCAGTTTCTAAATGTGGGGCTTTATCGAAAATATCAGTTTAAGTTGTGCACATTAGCCCCTTCTTGCTCTTTGAGAAGCCTCTTTAAAAGACTGCTGATTACACGCTTGTTGCTGTTGTGATACCAGCTTCGGCGCGGGAGCCCCTTTTTTTTTTCCACTCAGCCGGCTTTTCCCAGAGTGCTCGTCTGCCTCTGATTCCCCACACTTCAAGGGATCTCTCTGAGGAGGGCTCTTGGGGCTTCAGCAAAGAGCCCGGCTGGGCAGGCAAAGACTAAAGGACGGGTGAAAGATAGAAAGAGATGGAGAGGGAGGCAGCAGGGGTAATAAAGCCAAGAGAAGAAGATAGATAGAAAAGCAGCTACGCGGCTACAGAGAGGCCGCTTTTTGTGCTTCAGACGGTGTAGTCGTCGTGGCCTCGTCTCGTCCCCGTGCCTGTGCAGACAGCTCCCATGGGCCCCTGCGCGGGGCTTGTAAGTGCTAATTGGGCCTGTTAGGGTCAGCAATTAGCCAGCTGCTATTGAAGGATCGTGACAGCCAGGCCTTTTACAGATCCGTCATTCTTCTAGGGCAAAGGGGGAAAGAGGAGAACATAACATAGACGAGGCTGATGTTCAGACAACTGGCGGACAAGCCGTGGAGGAAGATAAACCAACAGGATGTCCCACAATGCAATGTGCCCAGAGTCAGGGGGAAGGAGGCAGCTTGAGGCAAACATGGCCCTTATTGACTTCAGCCAGAAAGTGGAAGGACTGATGCAACTGTACAAAGAAACAACCCATCAAGCAGCACTGCTCTTTTCCTGAATTAAATGAACAAAGTGTGAAACAGAGATTCTCTGTAAATGTGATGGGGTGTAGTTGGACTGGGTGAGGGTATAGTGAAGTCTAACTTTGTACCATAGTTACTCAGATACTGTTTTCGGCAGACAACACTATGTGAGGACAAAGTCTTGAAAGGAATACATCTTGAGGGACACACTGAAGGATTCATGCCCCTTTAGCTTCTTACTTTTTTGCCATGTTATCACCACACAATCCACAATCCAATGTGTTTCATTTACACAGAGTTGGAAATAATTGTGAAGTGGAAGGAAATAATAAATGGCTATTTTGTACCTATTCTTCTTTGTAAAATAGCTTAAACTCAAATAGATTTAGGAGAGAGTGTCTGAAAAACAAGCTTAAATTCTTAGCTCAAATTCTCAACTATAGGTAAAGACTTTGACTTGACCATTCTAATGAATATGCTATGCTCTATTCCATTTCATTATAGTTTTGACTACAGGGTTAGGGTGGTTGTGATGAATAAAGGTGAAGTACTGCCTCAGTAACAAGTCGTACGCAACCTTTCAGATGTTTTCTTCCAGGATTGCCCTGGATTTAGTTCCATCCATCTTCCCATTAACTTTTACCAGCATCCTTGTTCCTCCAGAAGAAAAGTATCCCCACACCATGAGGCTGACACCACATTTTACAGGGGCAATTAGGTGTTCGGTTTGAAGCGAAGAATTAGTATTCCACCATTTGTAGTGTTTCCCAAGTAGGTCATACAGTTCTGTCTTAGTCTCGTCTAACACAAGCACCTTCTACCACATGTATACTATGCCCCCCCCCCCCCCTACATTGTTTGTGGCAAACTTCTCAGAGCTTTGTTTCAATGATAGCATTCTACAGTAATTTTTGTCAACTTTTGAAAAATATATATTTTTCTGGATAAATAAAGGCAAAATAACTAAATATGCCATTCCTTGTGCGGATTGCGTGAACAACTCCTTTCCTCCAACTCCTCCCACATGAGCTGTAGATCTCTGTAGCTACTCCATGGAAAGTTACCATGGGTCTCTAATTCTAATTAATGCCATCATGGCCCAGCCGTCTCTAAGGTTAGCTTAGCTACTCAGTACATTTTTAGGGGTTGGGGGACTAATTCCAAATGCATGTCACACTACACATTTTTATGTAACACATTTTTTAAAAACCATGCAGTACTGCTATGCACTTGTTTGTTTATGTCTACCCAATGACAATGTCAATGAAATGCATCAACGTTGGTTGATGTAAAATGATCAAATTTAGAAACTTCAATGAACAGGAGTACATTAACAATGCACTCTACTGATCTATTTTTGTTCTAACATTTATTGATTTTTAACAGAAAAAGAAGATAATCAAAGGTAACAACTTGTGGTATAAGCACCTGTAAGTGGCAGGGCAGGTGTAAGTAGCTGTCAGGTGTCGTCGACAGGCTGTAAACTGGCTGACAGCTCCTGAAGCCATGCAGGCACCACCAAGGCTGCATAATGAATATGACAGGGGGTCATTAGCAGATCTGGCCTCTCCATGACCACAGCTGTCTTTTTAATAATCAAGTATTCTGGTTTCAGTGTGCTGCCAGCTCATAACAGAACATGGAAGTTGTGAACGTTCTTTTTGTTTTTTTCTTCATTGATATGTACAGCACACGTTCCTGATATATATATATTCTTTAACAAATATATCAATGATAGGCAAGAGGTTAATTTTCAGTCACAAGATATTCTAAATCCAGTGAATAAATAGGGCAAAATCACCTATAGACAGAAAAAGGTACAGTAAATGTCCCGTACTTTAAATCTTTTGGTGAGAATGTATTAAACTTTCATAAAAAATGTATTAATGTTGTTAGTTTTTTTGTTTTGTTTTTACAAATTGTTTCCTATTAGGTGCCAAAAAATAGGAGTACAGCTAAATGAGTTAAATTAAACTGGGTTTTTGGATTATAGAGGGAGATTGTGTGGCTGCAGAGGAGTATTAAAGATCATTGCATTCTTAGCAGACGCAAACCAACATTTTATTAAAAACAATGGAATATTTTCAAAAGGACAGTTAAAACAGTTTTACCACCTCATTATTTAGTACCTTTGTAGTTGTGGTTGTTTCTTGCTCAACTTTTTCTGGGTGTAAAATGGGGCTGTCTGCTCAGGATTATTCTTCGCGACAACCATGCATTAAATAGGACGGACTCTTACCTGCTTTAACAACCGCCGGTTTAGAGAGATTTCTTATACTCTGTTTACTGTAAGGCAATGAGATTATGCAATTTTCCATAATTTGTGAAAATACTTAAATATGCAGAAAACAACCCGTATAGGCCAGAGTTTAAATACTTGTGGTTTGTTTTCAAGTATGTACATTAAGATAAAAGTAGAATGGAAGTATAAAGGGACCAAATAGCCACATACTGTAGGGCTACAAAAAACTTTCCAAAAGGGCGAACTGATCCAGATCCAGACTAAATCTTGACTTGTTCATGTTTATGTGCATTAGCAGTGCAGAAAAGCTACCACCTACAAGGTGTTTGAAAAAACAGCAGTTTAACGATACTTCAGTGATCCTTTTAGTAATTTCTGCCACATGGTAAGAAGTTCAGTGGTTAAATATTAGAGTGAAAGTGTTTGCAGGGCTGCAGGTGGTAATGATGTTGCAATAATTCTGATAAATAGGCTAACGTCATTCAGATTATTGTGAATAGCGGCAGCCAAGTTCCACAACATCCAGAGTGTCCAGAAAATTCTTGATGATATGAGTTATTTTAAATCTGAGAACACATCGTCTTCCTCGGTGCCACTCTTTCTTCTGCAATGTGTACCGAAATGTTAAAGATGACACTATAAAGACATAATTTCAAAGGCAACAAATAGGTGATCAAACTGCAGTCATATCTTGCAGAACAGATGCCTAGTTTGTCTTTTTCATAAGAATCCAATAAAGTCACACAAACGAATCAGGTCAATTCTGTCATGGACTGTACCACTAAAGAATAACATTGGAATAATGCCATTCTACAAACGCAATAAGCCACTCAACGCGGTGCTTCACAGTGATTTTAGAACTGCTTCCAGGCTTTGATTTTGCTTCGCACGGTCCCTAACAGCGGCTCTTAGCTTCTCTAAATTCACTGTAAAGCATCACCTCTCAACGCTTATAGCGTACATCAAATAAGGCCTTTAACAGCAAACAGCACATGAGGAGCATGAAGTGGTAGGTATACATGAAAGGCAGGAAGCCTTTGTCTCACAAGTGGCCCTCAACTCATATGTGTGTGCATTCTCTCTTTATTATACCTAAAATCTGAGGTTTGCTTGAATATATATTTGTGTTAAAGAGCAAAGGGGAAAATGAGGGTGGAAAAAAAATAAAGGTATGGCTTGAAACCTGGCGTTGCCATAGCAACACTGTCACTGTTTTCTTTAAGCCTTTCATTTTATTTTATTGTTGAGTGAAGGGAAGAAGTTACATTTGTGTGTGTGTGTGTGTGTGTGTGTGTGCGTGTGACGGGTGGGGACTTGTGCTGCGAGAGAGTGATGGGTTAGGCACGATGACAGGCTGGCACAGGGGGCAAGCAAGATGGCAACTGAACATGCTTGGATCTGGGGAGAGGTGTCAGTCCTGCAGCCAGCCAAGCAGAAACACACAGGAACACTTAGGAAAAAGGTGATTCAAAGAGGAAACAAACAGAGGCTCCGTTTTAGATATATTCCTGTGAACCTGCAGACGCCGAATAAAGAAAAAGAAGACCTTTTTTTCTCTTCCTTATTCCACAGCACAACATTGGATTAAGGACGATTTTTCTTCCGCCCATGGGTCTAATTAGCAAACATGGAGTACCGAATTTTAGATTATCCTGCCAAAATTCATCTAGTTAGAAAGTTTAGTGTCAAACACTGTTGCTCTGCCTTGCAAAGGTATTCATACCATTTGAACTTCTTCAAATGTTTTCATGTGACAACCGCTAACAATAAACTATTATATAGGGATTTTACGCAATAGACCAGCAAGTAGTGCATAGTTTTGAAGTGGAGGATAAATGGGTTTCATTTCTTATTTATTTACACAAATAAAGATCTAAAAAGTGTGCATTTATTCCCAGCTCCTGAATCAACACTTTGGCTAAACCACCTTTTACTGCATTTACTGCTGCAAGTCAAGATTATTGCCTATTCTTTTTTGCAAAAATGTAAAAGGTTATACTTAGTCTGTGAATCACTATTCATCAAATCTCTCATTAGTGTTTAGATCTGGAATTTGATTCAATCTAAACTACTTCATTGTACCTCTGGTTGTATGTTTAGCTTTGTCCTGCTGGACAGAGTCGTTTTGCTGTCTCTAAAAAAGGTTTTACTTCCAGTATTACACTGGATGAAAGCAACTCATAGCGGCTTCCCAAAAAAAACACAAAAAAACAAGCAACCCCTCAGCATAACACTGCCACCACCGTGTCAGAGTGGGGATTGATTGCATCTTCTATTGTATGCATAAAAATTATCTTTGGCACACTGCCAGCAGGACTTCTTTTTTGTTGAACAATGGCTTTCTTTATATCCCTCTTCCATTAAGACCAAATTTGTTAGACAACCAATAGTTTGTTATACCCTTCAAGCTGAGTCGTGGATCTATGCAGCTCACCCAGAGTTACTATAGGTCTCTTGGCTGTTTCTTTATTTAATGGACTGCTTGACTGATCTTTCAGCTCAGGTAGATGGCCAAGTCCAGGTATGCCAGCAGTTTAGCCACATGATTTTCAGATGGTTCATTGAACATAGTTTTAAAGCTTTGAATATTGTTTTATAATCTTTCCCTGCTTTCAATTTTCCCACATTTTATTATTTGCACCGAGATCAACTTCTGAAGGTAATTGGCTCCACAGAATTTTGGGGATAGATATAATTGCATCCCACACCTTAAATTTTATTTATATATATATATATATATATATATATATATATATATATATATATATATATATATATATATATATATATAAAGTTGTGTTGGTATATCACATTTTAAAAACATACAACAAAGTTTGTGGTTTTAAAGTGACAAACTGTGGAAAGGTTCAACGGGAGTGATGATGTCAATTTGAGGTATGTGGAAAGAATTAGGCCCCTGATTCCCTTCTAAAAAGAGGAATGGGGCATGTCATAGGTGATGGATTCTGTTGCAAGTTTTTAGGTGTGATGTTTCACAAAAAAAGCCACAAAGAAAAACAACCTTCATTTTCACATTCCATTTTTTTTTTCTCCATTAAACAGCATGGCGGTTTTTAAGGACTGGGACATGCTCAACTCTTAGTCATGGCTAAAGAGCGATATTTGCCTCAGCTTCATCTTTTACATGGAGCAAGGCGGGAAATTAATCAAAGCTGAAGAGTGATTTTTTTTGTTTTTTTCCCCACACCGGTCCCCTTGGAGAATAAACATCAATAAACATTACTTAATACCCTACAACACAACCCCGCAGGGTCCTATTTAATTTCACTGGTGGAGAACGCCTAAAGTGCTACTGTTTTACACCAAATTACATACTCCAAGAGTTTGAAGAGGCAGCTAGTTTTGCCGCCCTTGAGAAAATAATAATAAATAAAAAAAACTAAATTAGCTCAAATAAAACTGAGGATGGGGGGAAATGGCATGCTGTACAACGAGTGCAGATATTTGACTTTAGAGGCTCTGAAAGACACTCGGGGTGTTTTTCGGTAGTTTGGATTGATAAAAAAGGGAGGAGGAATTCCACATTAGTATAGATATGAGTAACAAAATCCATCAGGGAATAACACACATGGTTCTGTTTCCCTTTTTTTCTGTTTTTCACCGCAGCAGCACGGATCTCATCACTTTGAGCAGTCAAGTTCCTAGTACTTTTCGCAACATACTATTCAGATCTTAAGACATTTGCTGTGTAAATTAATCAAGGTGATGTCTGAACAATGTGATCCCTGCATTGAAATTAGCTTTAGGAATGGTGTCCTTCACTGATCTTTCTTGGTGGTAGTTTACACACACACACACACATGGTTCTGTTAAGGGCCAAAAGGCGTGGGCTGGATACTGACTCGTTGCGGGATTTTATACTACATGTCACTGTAAAAAGAGAGATTCGGCAGGCAACTTTTCAGCCAGGTGTTGTCAGCTCTCTGTGTTTAACACAATTTGACCTAAAGCCAAACATAAAATGGGATTGTCATATTTCATCAAGCTTCGCCAAAGATGTACTGAAGAAATCTGCTGACATTTCAGCATGTCGACTTATCTGCTCCAATCAAATGCAGACGGGGATTTTCTGTATGTGAGGGTGGGGGGGGGGTCTTTCAGTCACAGCTGTCACAAGCTCTTGTCTGTTATATTCAGATGTCAGTCTCATTTCTAGAGTTGAAGCTCAGGAGACAATATTTACATCACAATCACAAGACAATATTTGGCTCAGAGGATTGATATTTTTATTTCCCCACGAAAAGACTTAAAAAATTACAAACTGTGAATCAAGTAATATTTCTAAACAGGTTCGACTAGATACGGTATAGTTATTTTGCTTTTATGTTTCTAAGGTGATTCTAATGATAAAAATACATTGAAAATGCTCCCTTTTTGTGTTTTCCCAAACAGAATACACATTCAGTCTCACTTCAGTTCAGTGCAGAAGAGTCCGGTTCATATTTGACCAGTCTAGTTAAATATATGTTAGATGATTCCTCACAAAAAACAACAAATAACCCTTTAGTTTAGTGCTAATTGTCACAAAGCAGCTGTAGCACCAGCGTTAGCGTCTATCATATTCACCGGTTACGGTGATCTGAGTGAGCTGCACAGGGGATACAAATGGTAGCGCTGTTGCCTTGAAGCAGGAAGGGTGTGAGTTTGAATCCCAGCCTGGATCCTTTCTGCATGGAGTTGTATTTTTCTGTCTAGACACTCGGGCTTCCTCCCACAGAACAAAAACATGTGTCTTGGGTTATTTAATCTCTCTAAATTGCACTCAGGTGTGAGTGTGTGCATGCCTGGTTGTTTTGGTGTTGCTCTGTGATAGATTGGTGACCTGTCCAGGGTGAACTCTACCTATCACACAATGACCACTGGGAATAGGCAACAGCGCCTCCCGCAACCTTGCACGGATAAGGTGGTAAAGACGGCCGGGAGGACGGATGAATGGATGGAACTTGCAGTGATTACATTTTTTATTTTGTCTGTGACAGTTTCTCTCTCTTACCTAGTACCCAAAATGCTGCAACATGACTTAAAAGGCGATGGAGGTAATGCGGTCGGGGATGCGGATGCGGTTTGATTCTCAGCCCCGGAACATGTGCCGCATGTCCTCTTCCATTCTTCCTTTCTGGCCACTTTTAAATAAAGGCCACTGGCGCCAACAAAATACCCAGAGCATAAATTTACTTTGAGATTAAGTCAAATTTACGGTTAGTAGAATGAATTTAAATTCTGCACAAAAGTCTTATATATGGAAATGATGTTTTGAGAGATTAATATTATTTAGGGGGATCCAGAAGTTGTACACTGGCTTTATATTGCATTTTAAACTGTAGCTGTAATGTCAGTTTTTAATGTTGGAAGCCTGTAGCTCTAAACCTAGAAAGGACGCACAGCAGAGATGCACCTTTCTGTCTCTGAGAGCAGATCAAGCATCTCTTAAGTGTATTTTATTCTCCTTAAAAGGAAATTAATCAGATAATTGATGTGTGGAAATTCATTTCTACCCAAAGTTTATTTAGTAGGTGTGGATTTTAATCATGTTGCCAAGCTCAAGTCTGCAGAGATTAATAAAGGATTTCTGAATATACTCGAATGACAGTTACTATGTTTTAGTACTTATTTGTATTTTTGGCACTATTAGCTGTTACTTGACAGTAATTGGACAGAAAAGAGGGCTGAGAGAGAAGGGGGAAACATGCAGCAAACCTCTATTCACCTCTATTCAAAGCTTTTATGCATTTGAACTTTGTTGCGCTACAATGCAGCCATTCTTTGATCTTAGTTGGAAAAAGTAGCACGTTTCAAAGAAATGGATATAATAATTGTCAGTTGGCAGGAATATTATTGATCTGAGCGGTCACATAGTATCAGCTTCAAATGCCATCAGATTTACACCCCTGCCAGAGTTCCTGCAGAGTCTCCCAAGGTTTGGTCCCCAAAAAAAGCCTCATTATATCAGTGAGCGAGAGCTGAGCCTGTGTAACTCACTTAACAGGCCAGCCTGCCAAGTCAAAGATACCATGCAACACAATGAAAATAAACGGTCAGCTAATGCCAGAACTCTTCGCCTGCTGTGGAAGCACACTTCTATTGTACGCTAAAGAACAATAGGGAGTGATAAAAGAGCGTTCTGATCCAGTTTCACTAATGAGCTGCAGGAACCTGAATTGAAAGCTAAACCGTGAGAGAGATTTCCGTGTTGCAGCGATTCCCGTTCCCTCCTTCATTCATCCCCACATTTTTATTTATTTATTTTTTTGGAACAGTTTTTTTGGAATGCACACAGGGTGGGATGGCACCCTGCGATGACCGAGCTGTGATGTCTGGTCTGGCTAACGCGTCACAGGAAAAGCAACGAAGTAAAATCACCTCCCTTGCCTTAAAAACACAGTTTTAAGAGATGCGAGCTGTGTCTTCCCAATCCTCCTCCTCCTCTTCCTCTTATTTTGATTTAAGAGCTGAGCCACTTTTGTAGAGATATGTGGAGGGGGTGGGAGAAAATAACAAGGCCCACCAAGAGATTAAGCCTTTGCCACATGACTGTTATTGGAGAAGATACAGCGTGATCATATCCAGTAAAACACGTTTTAAAATTTTACAGGATCCTGTAGCATTGTGCTTTCTGCTGCTGTACTTATATTACAGCAGTCAGTTCAGATTTTCCCGTCACCACCTGAGGACAAACTGAATGTCGTTAAAGTTGGATGAAATCTGGTTATGCTTAGAGCTGCACACGCTACACTTATAAAATAGCGCTGTAATTGGCCCATGGTGTTTTACATATATACTTGTTTGTATTTGTTGCTCAGAATATAACAATGGATAAATATGACAGCTTAGAGGTTTTTCTTTCCTCCCCAAGCAATGTCCAAACGCACTATTTTTTTAATAATACAGTTGGAGCCACACCAGCCGAGTAAGCGCTAACATATTATTATTATTTTCTGGAAGTCAGTCGTGTTTTTCTTCGTGTGTTTACAGAGAATGTCCTTCGGTCGGAGCTAAGCAGCTGTGTCAGCAGCTTCCTGCCTGCAGACAGGTCTTTGATCACCACACCGAGTCTCCACGAGCTGCGCCGCTGCTGACCCTGACCTCCGACCTCTATGGAGCCAAAGAAGCATACAATGTTCCTTTAGGGACCTGTTAGGTGTTGCATTTTTTATTTTGCTTTCTTTCACCGGCTTTTCATCCTCCAAAACACTACTGCTCCTGTTAAAGATGACAGTACACGGTAGAAACAGCTATCTAGAATACAGTCTCTGTTTTTCTGGAGTCTGACATGTTTTTTTTGTTGCTGAATCTACATTATTAGGTGCTTGCGTAAGCTAAGCGTAAGCGTAAGCTAAGCCAAATTCACTTCCTTCCAGTCGTTCAGCACCGCAACCTTTTAGATAAGGCACTTCTTATTCAAATGTCTGAATCTGATCTCCAGATAGGGTAAAAACAACTATAAATACCAATAAAGATAAAAATTTAAAAAGAAAAAGGAAATTAAAACAAACAGGACACTTTACTTAGGAAATAATTTAACAAGTCAATATATATCCTTTGACATACCAAAGTATCTAATGATGCATAAAACTTCATAATTTCAACATAAATATAAGCAGAATGTATTGTGCTTAATTTAAGACTTTGGTATAGCCTCGTACAGCTCTACAGGTCATCTCAAAGTATATTTTTAATAATAAAGTAGCAATAACCCCCCTCAAAGTTTCTTGACACGCGGCTTCGATGTTCCAACATGGGGTTATTTGCATTTTTAACAACACTTTCTGAAACTTCCTTATTTCTAAAGGACTATCTAACTCAGATATATGGCCACAAAGTCTTCAGTAAACACACATCCCATTCTACTGAGGATCTTTGCACGGGGACATGTTTCCTTGCTAATTCTTCATTTTTTACATTTTTATATGACTTGTTCTCAAGCCATTTTCTGTGGAGGTTGCAGATAATCATATCCTAACATAGCAAAAAATGCTATTCTCCTACTTTTTCCAAATAAGTGCTTTGCTTTAAAGTTCTCGCAAAGAGCTGTCAGCATAGGGTTATGGAAGCATTTAACTGCCAGGAATAATTTCAGTAACAATCTCTCGCTAAAATGAGAAAGATTTATCGTCGTAACGACATTTAAAACTTGTTATAATGAAAAACGTTCTAGTTTTAATGACACCGAAAACTCATTATAACGACATTTATATCTCATTAAAACCCAAACATCTTCTCGTTTAAATCAGAAAGGTCGTCGCAGGATGTTTAAATATAAAGAGAGGATGGAGAGTCAGAGGGGGCTCCTTTTATGCCTGTTCAAGAAGTCATAACCTATCAGAGGAACACATTTTTATGCCGTTAAAATGAGAAAGTCTCTTCGTTTGAAAGATTTTGCACTCGTTATAACGACAAACATTCCCGGTATAACGAGATGCTGCTCCTGAGTTGTTTTTTTCCCTCGCTCTGGCATATAAACGCTTCCATAGTGGGTTGTCCCTGATGATAAGGGTGATATGGTTTTTACAAGTTTTTACAGTTGGTAGCACTGCTGCCTTGCAGCAAGAAGGCCCTGGGCCTGGGTTATTTCTGCATGGAGTTTGCAGGTTCTCCCTGTGCATGTGTGGGTTCTGTTAGGTTGATTGGTCTCTCTAAATTGCCCTTAGGTATGAGTGTGTGTATGTAGTTGTTCGTCCTGTGTGTCTCTGTGTTGCCCTTAGATGGACTGGCGACCTGTCCAGGGTGTACCCTGGTTATGAGTGTCTGACTGCTGAAGGAGGAGCAGCTGCTCTCTGTCTCTCTCCAGATCCGTTCACTTTATTTTCTTTTCTGTTTGCTTTTCTTGTCTTCTTTTCTTAACCTTTTCTTAGTTACTTTATCTACCCAGCCCCTGGAGTTACCGTATTGGACCGGATCTCTTCTTGGATTACTTTTTTATGGACTTATCAACATGGCTTTTTGCTCAGCTGAGGATTTTGAAAAACTGCTCCACAGAATTGAGGGCATTGAAACGAAGCTACGCGTCTGGAAATAAATTTTGATGTCCACGCTGATTATGGAAACGACACAACTTTACCATTTAATTCACATAGGGAACAGCCTATCAGCCCGGTGTTACATCGGTCTAACCATGTCACAGAGACTCCTTACAGGCGCCTGAGCGGCAGAACTCCGCACTCTAATGAACACTGGCCAGCTTTAAAACGCATGGAATCATCAACCCCAGCCTGTTCTCCGAGGAAGAAAAAACAAAAGAAACTCCGGCACAGAGAAAGCTCTGAACCCAGGCCTGTCGCTTCTGCTAAAAGTAAACAAAAGAGGTTTCAGCCAATAACAAGAGATATTTCTCCACCTGGAATCCCGCTTAAAAACAGATTCACAGCCCTGAGTTCCCTGAAAGATGATGCAGCCCCCGGGACCAGTCAAAGCCACCAGGAGAAACCCAGCCGCATCAAAAGGACACAACAAAGTAAGAGCCCCCCCCAGCAAAGATTGTTATCATACAAGACGGATCAATTAATGGAATTGAGGCTTTTTGTAGCAAGAACACCAGAGTTTATAGCTGCTACAAAAATACAGTGAGAGAAATATCAGAAAAAATCCCAAAAATCTTGGACCAACATCCTGCTTTGGAAAAGCTCGTCATTCACGCTGGATCAGCAGATATCGCGATAAGACAATCAGAGATACTGAAGAAAGACTTTTCTGATCTCCTACAGAGACTTGATGGACTTAACGTAAACATCCTCATCAGTGGACCAGTCCCTGAAGAGAATGATGAAAGATTTAGCAGACTCCGCATGCTCCATAAATGGTTGAAGAAACAATCAACTGAGAAGTCGTTCACATTTATTAATAATTTCAAAGTATTTGGAAGTGCTAATCATCTGTTTAAAGCAGGCCAACATTATCTTAACAAGGCCGGAGTAAGGCTCTTAGCAGCAAAAAAAATTTCTTATCAAAATCAGAAAGCAAAACACTTGCTCCCAAAAGCTGACCTTGAGGCGCCCATGGATATCAGAGAACAAAAACAGCAAGTCATGATGACATCACAGAACCGAACAGATAAACAACCATCAGCGATTAAGTCTTCATCTTCCTGTGACTCAGCCACATCAAATGAGTCTCCATTTAGAAACTTTACAGACAGGCTGAACGAGCAAATTAAATTTGGGACACAATTAACACCTAAACTTAGACTACACTAAACGCCTGGGACTAGTGTCAATAAGCCTGGGAGCTTCCCCCCACTGATTATTACAGATATCTGATATTTGAGGGAACCGGGCAGTAAATCTACCCCTACTGTCCCCCAGAACTCCCCCCCCCCACCCCCCCCGAAATTAGCATACCAGCAATTATCAGCAGCAGGAAACATAAACCGTTAACCACACACTCTTATATTAAACAAAATCTCAAATTGATAACCTGTCAGAAGGTTCAGCTGCCCATCATCACAATACTTAAGTTAGCTTTATTAAACATTAGATCTCTATCCGGGAAGTATTTTCTTATCAATGACTTCATCACTGAGCATAATTTACACGCCCTTTTTTTTATCAGAAACTTGGCTAGATGAAAATAACGAAACAACTGCATTAATAGAATCTACTCCTCCAAATTACAATTTCTTAAGCGAGAGCAGAAAGCACAGACGAGGCGGAGGTGTAGCCACCATTTTATACAACTCACTGAACTTTAAAAAGGTAACTCTGGGCACGTTTGATTCTTTTGAATACCTAGCCACCCA
Source organism: Valencia hispanica (assembly GCA_963556495.2). Lineage (NCBI taxonomy): Eukaryota > Metazoa > Chordata > Actinopteri > Cyprinodontiformes > Valenciidae > Valencia > Valencia hispanica. The sequence continues at coordinate 39,347,786 of OY747710.1, read as the reverse complement.
GATAAACGAGCCTAACAAAGCTTTATTTCTAAGTTTATATAAACCACCAAAACTTAACCCTAACTTCTTTAATGATTTCAATGACCTTCTTTCTGTAACATGTATCGACTATGACCAACTAATCATTGTGGGGGATTTTAACATCCGTACCGACAACCCTCAAGATAGACAAGCAAAAACATTAGATGATACTCTCCACAACTTCGGCCTGACCCAGCATGTCAAACAACCAACACACAATAAAGGACACACTCTGGACTTAATTATCAGCAAAGGTTTAAATATTTCCAACATCTCGGAAATTAATATTGCATTATATGACCATTTCTGCATTTTCTTTGAAAGTACCATCTCTGCTAAATTATCCAGCCACAGTAAGACCACTATAAAAAAGTGTTTTCTAGGGGACAGTTCAGTAGAAGCCTTTAAACGTATTTACCCTTCCACTGCATCCCCCTCATCTCCCAACTCAAACTCAGTAAATAAGTTGGTAGATAATTTCCTTACGAAAATCTCAGACATCATGGATTTCATTGCTCCAACTAAAGTGAAAGTAGTCTCACGTAGAAAGAAGTCTCCGTGGGCAAGTAATCCACTGGTACGTAGTGAAAAAAGAGAGTGTCGACGAGCCGAGAGAAAATGGCGGAAAACTCGACTCCAGGTTCACTGTGAGATCTACAAAGAGAGACTGAATAGATATCAGCTAACTATAAAAGATGCTAGGGAATCGTTCTTTTCTGAAATCATCAACAGAAACATTAATAATGCATGGACTCTATTTGCAATAATGGAAAGACTAACTAATCCTTTAGTGACAGTAGCCCCTGAACTAAACTCTACCAGGGCCTGCAATGAAATTGCCTGCTTTTCACTGAAAAGATTCTAACAATTAGACGGTCAATCTGTACCTCAATATCGAACCCACAACCAGTGCCATCCCCAATCAACAACAATGTAAAGAAAATGTCTGAATTCCACAAATTAAACCAGAACAGCCTTGAAAAAATCATTATCCAATTAGGCTCCTCCTCCTGCTGTCTTGATATCTTACCCACAGCTTTTCTAAAGAAAGTTCTTCCTGTTATTGGGTCTGATCTTGTTCAAATAGTGAACTCATCCCTCCTGTCAGGTGTCTTCCCTCAGGCTTTAAAAACAGCAGTTATTAAACCTTCTAAAGAAGAAAAATCTGGACAACACGTTAATGCAGAACTACAGGCCAATCTCTAATCTTCCATTCATCAGTAGGATTATTGAAAAAGCTATTTTTCAGCAGTTAAATAGCTTCCTAACAATGACAAACCGTTTTAAGGTTTTTCAGTCTGGTTTCTGTGCTCACCACAGCACTAAGACTGCCCTCGTCAAAGTATTCAATGACATCCGCATAAATACAGACTGTGGAAGAACCACAGTGCTGGTTCTGTTGGACCTCAGTGCAGCATTTGACACTGTTGATCATGATATTTTATTGGAACGACTGGAGAGCTGGGTCGGACTCTCTGGTACACTACTTGGCTGGTTCGAGTCTTACCTAAAGAAAAGGGATTTCTATGTTTCAATAGGAAACTTTTCATCAGAATGAAACAGAAATCACATGCGGGGTGCCCCAGGGCCCCATCCTGGGGCCCCTATTATTTAATATCTACATGCTCCCACTAGGCAAAATTATAGCAACCAATAACATTAGCTACCATAACTACGCGGATGATACACAGCTCTACATTACAATGTCACCAGGTGACTCTGAACCCATTCAAACCCTAAATCAATGCATTGACCAAATAAATGGATGGATTTGCCATAACTTTCTCCAGCTGAATAGAAACAAAACTGAAGTAATTATTTTTGGACCCAAGGAGGAACGATCAAGAGTCAGCACACAGCTTCAGTTAATACAGCTAGAAACTACTGATCGGGCTCGAAACCTAGGTGTAGTAATGGACTCAGACCTGAACCTCCAGGGTCACATAAAGGCAATCACAAGGTCAGCCTTCTATCACCTGAAGAACATTTCTAGGATTAAACGACTGATGTCGCAACAGGACTTAGAAAAACTCATCCATGCGTTTATCTTTAGTCGGATTGATTACTGCAACAGCATCTTCACAGGTCTGCCTAAAAAGTCAATCAGACAGCTGCAGCTGATCCAGAACGCTGCCGCTCGCGTCCTCACTAGAACCAGGAAAGTAGAGCACATCACCCCAGTTCTAAAGTCCTTACACTGGCTCCCTGTAGCTCAGAGAATAGACTTCAAAATACTCCTACTAGTTTATAAATCATTACATGGCTTAGCACCAAAATATGTTGAAGAACTGTTGTCACAGTACCAACCACCAAGACCACTCAGGTCCTCCAACTCTAGCCTACTAAACATCCCTAGACTCAGAACTAAACATGGAGAAGCAGCTTTCAGTTTCTATGCTCCCCTTATCTGGAACAGACTTCCTGACGAGTGTAGAGCTGCTGAAACTCTGAACTGCTTTAAATCGAGAATAAAAACCCACTTGTTTAGAATTACCTTCGAGTAAATGCTTGATGTCATATGTATGAAATGTGTTCATGCTCTCTTGCTTTTTTGATTTGTGTATTATGTGTAATGTGTGTTTCTTTTACTTTTAATTTCCAATGTTATATTCCATGTGCATTTTTATAAATCCCCAAATCATGTAAAGCACCTTGAATTACCCTGCTGTTGAAAGTGTGCTATACAAATAAAATTGCCTTGCCTTGCCTTGCCTAACCCGCCTCTCACCCCGTGACTGCTGGAGATAGGCACCAGTTCCCCACGAGACCCTGCAGAGGATGGACGGGTACAGAAAATGGAAGGATGGGTCGAAAACACTAGTGTGAGGAAAACCATCTATATTGCAGTCATACCAAGGACTGCATAAGAAAATGTTACAAAAGGTTTAAAGGGATGTTGACTGGTGAGGTCTGCAAGAAAAAACCTGGATTCTGAAAATAATTTAAATATAAGAAAAAGTGAGTTGACAAAACCACACTAACCACACACTTCTAAAAAGTTAACCAGATCATAAAGGATATTTGAACTGCAGGCTGGGCTTTATATTGCCTCAGTAGTCCTGCCTGTATTGTTAAACATATAAATAACAGGTAATGTATTTGCCTTTTTAGAAATCTCTAAGATATAATACTATGAACTCAAATGTTGTTTCTATTACCTAGAGGATATCTTCCTTTAAATGTTAAACTTTGAAAACTTGTCCCATTTCTAAGCAGCAATGAGATACACACAAGAATGGAGCATTACTACAGTATCCGGTCAGCTATTTTTGTCTGTTCACTCGTGTTCAGTTTCTGCAACCAACTGTTGCGTTGGCTGATATTTGGAGAAGTTCTCCTCTAATTTTAACACTTTTTAAAGTTTTAACTCAGATATCGTATTTACGACAGCAATTGGATGTAGGTCTCACAGCAAACTCCTGAGCTGCCTGCTCAAAACATCGACATTGTATAGCAGTATTCAGAGACGTTGTTATGGAACAGGCAGAAATTAAACAATGATTTAATTAAACAGCATGCCCTTCATTGAAGGTGCCTATCTTATGTGTGGACTTGCAAGTGTGAGTAATTATTTATAACATCCTGTTATCCATGCTGCCCAGCTTCTTTCTCAAAGCATACCTGATTCCGTGCATCCTCATTCAGCCAGCTGGTCGCCTCCTCAGCAGACATACAGCTACTGCTACATAACATGCTGTCTATTATTTTCCTTAAGCTATCTGAGATTACCCTTATCACACAGGACACCAAAACAAACAAAATATGTGTTGAGTAAGAGAGGCTGCTTTAGATCTGCACACAGGTAGAGTTTAATGATCCCTCCAAACACTGCCTAAAAAAACGCATGCTTTTAGCCCATAGATCCCGTCCGGATTTGACCTCAACCGATACATAAAAGCTCAGGGTTTGTTAGCTCATTTGATCAACCCTAATAACTTTTCAGCTACATCAGGACTTTAATTCAGGTCTTAATATGGGGCTCTTTGTACCCTTCCCTTTAAACTACAATTTCACACCGTGTAGACCGAAAAGCATTGTTTTCTTTTTTTTTGACTATTCAACAAAAACGTGTCTCAGTGATATGTTTTTCTTAAGGAAGTCTACTAGTTCCACTTACCGCTATAAAAGGCCTTAGTCTTGTCTCATTCAAAAGTGCCATTTACTACTATATGTTAATCAGAGGATCAATTATCTGCATTAGTAAGAAGTAGAAACTGAGGAAATTTGAACAACACTAGAAGCCATCAGCTAACACTTTCAGAACCGAAATGTTACAGACCTTCTGTTATGTCTCCATAATTTTTTTGCCGTTCCGAGGGTGAATTCCACCTCCGGGCTTTCCGTGTTGGATAGAAAAACCCGCAACAAGCTGCACACAAGCACGCACACGCAAACGCACGCACGCACACGCACAAACAGACAGCGTAACAAGAGAGCAGATTAGCATGACATCAAACACTCAGACCTGGTGCAGTAATAAAAGGATCTATGAGCTCTATGTGCGGATACGTGCTGAGATTATACTGGAAGTGTTCCACTTGTGCATTATCAGCGCTCTCACACTGCTCTCACTCAAACTGAGCAACTCAAACTCAAAAGTTTATTTACAAGCTCTTTAAAAAGTAAAACAGAAAAAAAACTAAATTGAACTCAAAGATCTGCTGCGCATCTGATTAGATTGGCCACCAGCAATGATCTTAGTGTCAAGTATAAAAACAACAACAGCAGACAAGTTTCATATTAAACACAATCAATTCTCTCTCTCTCTCTCTCTCTTTTCAGGGACAGAATATCAAACTAAATGAAAAACATGAAATGTGTTTTGAATTACTAGAGGACGCTGACATGATTGTCCCCCCCCCCCGCACACACACACACACACACACACACACACACACACACACACACACACACATACACACATATTCGCAGACAGCACTTCCTCTTTCTTTTTCCCCTCCTTGTACGTAATCTGCAGAACAATCACACCGAAGCCACACATCACAGTGACAGAGACGCACCTCCTCTCTACCTCTCGGTATCGATCTCCCATCCAATCTAAATGACCCTGTTAACCATTCCCTTAGCCCACCCCGCCTCTCTTCTTTACAACTCCTCACTGCTTTGAGCCCTACTTAGCACTAACCCCCCCACCCACCACCCTCCACCTCACCACCGGCTTTACCCTTCTTGGTTTAAAATGGCCCGGTGTGAAATAACTCACATCACTACAAGAGGGATGAGGTCATTAGAACATGTGACGCCCTCTTGAAACAGCAAGCATGATTGAAAAATCAATTTTGATGCCTGGTTTTTTTTCCCCCCTTCTTCTCTGCTCCTCTCTCTTGCTGTCTTTGCCTTTTACTCTCAGCAAACCTGTGGACGACACATTTACATCATGGAAACTAACTCAAAACACATAAAACTACTAGAGCAGCAATCACTACACTTCAAACATCCTCCACTTTATTTCCTAGTGTTTTGGGCATGCAAGAAGGTAATATCTTTCCAACAGAAGGACTTGAGAGTGGGTTCATGTAAGATTGCCTTGCAAAAGCATTCATGCTCCTTGAACTTTTCCATATTTTGTCATGTTACAAGCACAAATTGCACTGTATTTTATTGGGATTTAATGTGGCTTAGGTTATGAATTCATAATTTCTAGAAATGTTCGATATCGGTTGTTTTACTGATATCCAATATGCTCTAAATCTTGATTTCCAGTAGCAATATAATCCGATACCGCAGATGGATGTCTACCTAAATGTTCAAGGTTGGCTCAGAAATTCAGAAGCCACTGGATATAAAGCAATTTTTGCCAAACCAACATATATCTCAAAAACTATCCCTCAGATCTGTCACATTTTGACATTTTGAGTGAGAGGAGAAATAGCTGAAGAGTCTGATTTATACTATGTACGTGGCATAAAAGTAAGGTATAGAAGTTGTCATTAGATAAATTATTGATATCAATATTTTCTGATATTATATTTAAATGCCAATATTGGGCAATAATTATAGGCCAATATCGGAAATCCCTTGTTATTCCTACTGAATCTAATTTAATAAAATGGAATGTTACAGTTATGTTTTTATCTATTCAGTTTTTTTTTCTCCATACACAGACTTAAAAAAGTAAAATACACACCAAAGTTTAGAAGATTTTTTTTGAAGCGCTTAATGCAGAGAATACATAGCTATCCAACTGTAGATTTAAAACAAAACTATTTTTGCAAGGAACTGTAACTCAAATGATACTGTGCTAATATTTTACCAGATTTCTAACCCCCACCCCCCCTCCTCTTAGTAAAGTTCCAATCTGGTTCATTACTTCAAGCCTCTTGATATGACTGTAGTCTCCTGGAGTGATTTCTGAGTTTGTGTGATCTTTTTAGACAGATCACTCCAGGTTTGCTCCTCTGTTAACCTCACATCTCCCATCCATTAAACCACAGTCATTTCGAAGCATGTTCTTATTAAACGGCACCTATGTTCTTTTTTAAACATTTTTATAGAATATTTTCACGTTCTGAAAATATACACAAAACCCCCCCAAAAAAACCCACACACACACTCAAGGACAGAGTCTGCCCACGGCGAGAAAGACGAAGACAGAGGAAGAGAAACGTCACAGAGAAAAAGAAGTGTGTGTGTGTGTTTTCGCTCTCTCTTTTTCTTTACCAGCTGACAACCTTGTTGAGTTCAGTGTAACTTTCATTAGAGAAGGAGATTTAGTGCACTTGAAAAGACAGATGAAAGAGTTAGAGGCTAATTATCAGGAAATTGAAAAAAGATAGATGTACTGCAGCGACTACAATTAGTGAAGCACAGAATATCAAAGACTTATCAAGAGCAAGTGAAAAAGGCTGCCTTGAAGAGCGAGCACAATTAAGGCATCTGCAGCCCATGTGAAACTAGAGAGTGGAGAAGGAATAAAAATATGCCAGCCTGAATAGGGCTCCTTTAAAAAAAATTTTTTTTTTTGAAAAAACTGCTAAATGAAATTAACCTCCATCACACTATTTGATGATGACACTGCTCCGCTTCTAAACCACAGCCTATCTTTGCGTCTTCCTTGCTTCTTCTCCACACAGTCTTGTTCCTTTGTATCATTTGCAGAGAGATAGTCACAATCGCACCCCTCCATGTGGATGGAAGATGGTTGCGATGTCTAGCCCCTGCTCTGACTGGGATGCCCCTACATGCTTCATTGGTTAACAAATTTGCGCTGATCATCAGTCGCAGGTCATAAATAGGTCATTGTAGGGCTCAATGTGTGGGTATGCATATTCCCTTAGTCAGTGTGAAACATTTAACTCCGCACAAGCTAAATTATCATATATAAACTGCTAAACAAAATTATTTGAACAGCTTGAAAACATTACTGTAGGTGACATGTGGACATTTACTTAGAAATTCTTGCTTGATTACTAAATAAACACATAATAACTGCTTAGTACGGGTGCTAAAGGATATGGGGTTCACAAAAACATTAAGATATAATGAGATTCTAACTTTATTTTAGGGAAAACCAACAATCTTTTTGTTGTTTTCACAAGTAGACTAAAAGGTTTTTACAAACAGTGTTATAATGAATCTGCGATCAGAGCAGAATAATGCAGTCCAGGGCCCTCATTTATCAAATGTTTGTAGAAACTGTCCTATATTTGATCCTACAAATGAAATGTAGTATGTTCGTACAAACAGTCAAAAGTCGAATTTATCAAATATGCGGTGGCCACTCATACGCATGTTCCTCCGCAATCACCTGTTGATAAATCCCACATGTCAGTACCTGGGTGCTCGTCCAGAGTCATTTGCATATGGAAACTCCCTCAATTAACCCTATTTGGTCACATCACATCCTCTGACACATGCATTAATCATTGAGATCTTCACAAAAATAATGGCCAACAGTTCGAAAAAAGGAATTTTAGTGACACTGAGATCAAGGTGAAACATAGGTGGCGTAAAAAAAAAAGACTCATGATGAACAGACTTTTTGAAAATTGTCATAGTTAAGGCAAATTCATTTGAACACCGATAGTTCTTGCCCTCTTTTACAAACCGTTCCTCTGCTTCATTTGATACGCGTGTGGCCAGGCGTTATTGGAGACATTGCTTTGGCTGGCATCAGTACGCATGAAGACAGCGGCAACCTGCTTTACCGATAAGCAGGAACATCCTGTTTCCACAGTACACATTTGCAAACCTTTTAGTTATAAGTATAACAACATCCTTTCAAGAGGAAGCACTTTATGTGAAAAACTAAAAAAGCACACTGAGAGCGCAGACCCTCGCGAAGCACCTCAATGCCCCCAGATTGCGATTCACAGGATCTCCATGCATGATCACCCCCAAAATTTAATTATTTCTTTGCAAATTTCTAACATTTCCTGAAAGTTTAATCCAAATCCGTCCATAACTTTTTGAGTTATTTTGCCAAAGGACAGACAAACGCCAACATGAGCTCCTTGGTGGAGGTGATAAACTGATGAGATAAATATTTCGTCAAAGTACAACTGTTGCAGTTCCCCCGTTCTACCACTAGATGCTTTGCGTACGCATGGTCAGAGCTGTTCTTATATTTAGGAACATTTCTAAGCACAAGATGATAAATACCACACAATACGTAAAATTGTTCCTAACCACGAAACACACCGAGATCTGTGCGTAAGTGCGGTTGATAAATGAGGGATCAGGTTTGACTAGCCCATATCTCGCTCTTCTGTGCTAGTCATTTCGAGCTAACCCTGACCCGTTGGTCCGTTTGTGTTTTCACGAATCGAATAAAGGTTTTCATAAATGTCAAACTGTGTTTGTTTTGAAGAATGTGTAGTGTAGAATTATCTAGTTGTGCTTTGATCAATGAAAGGTTTTAGATTTTGAAGCAGAAGTGATCACATGCAGTCCAGACTCTTTGGCAGCTAATAGTTAGCCAGTTTCTTACAGTGCTTACAAATTCTTTGCACCTTGTCTGCTACCATGCCAGCATTTCCTTTTTCTTTCTAATACTGACAATAGTGTCATGAAATGTATTTCTTTTGTAACTCAGTGTTGCTAGAAAGCGGTCTTTTCTTTTTTTTTTTGGCAACTCTTTCGTTTTAAAAAATTAGAGCTACAAACATGAACTCAGGATGTCAAACTTAAATCAGTCTCCATATCCGGGAACCGAAATAATAATTACCACTAAATTCACCCGATGAAAGAACACGATTTTAACAGTATAAACATTTTTGGCGTTTTAGTTTAGTTTTCATGAGTATGGTTTTATTTTTAACCACATGGCCCACTTAGGAGTCTACAAGAAGTTGCAATAAAACATACATTTTTAACATTTGTTTGCTTACAATCTATATATCAACAATATAAAGAGACAAACAATAGAAGCACAATGATTTATTTTAGATGTGTATGTATGTATGTGTATTTGGAAAATGTGACTGGGGACCAAACAGTGGCAGCTTCCCGATCCAATAACAGTATTGAATTTTAATCCATGTGACTGGACTTGAGTCTGTCTGTGTGACAGGATTATATTAAAATGATTTGATTATATATTTATATATGAATTGGACCCATTTGTCTCTTAAAAATCCTTGAGTTGAAACCCGGGTGTTATACAATTAAACTCAAATTAGCTGAATTGATGTGGACAGTCATGCAGCAATCGCCGTTTTATGAACATATTGGACAATTAACTAGCAAAAATGAAATGTAATATCGGCTGGAAACCCTGTCTCACAGTTGACAGAACAGAAAAACTAGACTAGACTTCAACATTGTTTACAAATTTTAATCTGACCAATGTGCTATGTGCTCCCCTACTTCCAGTTTTTGACCGAATTCAGTGATTCGTCTAACATCTCCTCAGTGAAACAACAGTCCCGCTCAGTTTTGGCCGACTGAAGTGGAGCAGCTCTGTTTTGGTAATGACCAGCGTTCGGGGCATCTCACTATGCGGCCTTTCAATGATTGTGACTCCTCAATATGTGAGAGATGCTTCGGGGTCTGTGCTCTTTCCAGACAGGCTTTTACACAAACTGTACGGCAGAGGCCTCGCCAAATCTACCATCTGTTGGATCTCTCTCTTTCTTCTTCCTCTCTCCCCTCCATGTATTTTCTCTTGTCTATCTGTTGTTTTTTTGTTTTCCCCTTCTCTTTTATTACAAAACTTAGACTGTTTAGAAAACAGAAGCTTTATGCTGTTCAGAACAGAGAGCTCAGTTAAGGCAAGTCGTCATTTTTTTTCTTCTTTCTTTTCACTCGTTGCGGAGTGTTTGTTAGCGCAGATCTTCAGGGATACCACAGTCTTTAGTCAGAGGGCCTGCTTTTTTGCCATTAGTAGAATGATATAAAACATGACAAAAAAGCATCTCTGTGAAGCCGGGTGTTAGACGGGTCTATTCTCCGCGGGACTGATATGTAGGGCAAGAGAGGAGCAGCAGGAAGAGAGAGAGAGGGGTGGGGGGGTGGGGGGGGGGAGGGGACTAAAATGTAGTGGATGGATCTCAAACTGGGAGCTAGGGGGCGCACTAGCACATGTCACAGTGTGGATATGGCCCCGGCTGAAGCACCCACACGTGAGGTCTCTATAAGCCCTGAAATCTATTAGAAGAGCCTGAAAAAAGCAGCATGCAGAATGAATCGTCTTAAATATTCTCATGCAAATCGGACGAGAAGTAGAAAAAAAAATATTCCTGCAAACCGCAGAGCAGCTTTCAAAAGCCACAGTGTGTGTGTGTGTGTAGGTGTGCGTGCGTGTGTGTGTGTGTGTGCGTGTGTATGTGTGTGTTCTGTGTGTGTGTGTGTGTGTGTGTGTGTGTGTGTGTGTGTGTGTGTGTGTGTGTGTGTGTGTGTGTTGTGTGTGTTATGTGTGTGTGTTTTTTATGTGCATGAGTGAGAGAAGTGCACTCACTGCCTCACATTCACACCCGCGCATACTGGGAGATGAAATGAGATACTGGGAGGTGGTGGTGTCTCTTTGACTGTTGCGCCTGAGGCTCTAGCACATGGGATTGTTGGGAGGGGGGGGTAAAACAAATGCTAATGTCTCGCAGCCAACAAGCACACATGTCGAACATGGCGGGAGTGGGGCGGAGATTGGCATCTGTCTGTTAGCACAGTACTCCACAGTACAGTGGAGGTTTTTTTTTTAGGCTTATTGTTCCATTTGCCTTACAAGTTCTCTTACTGAGGTGCCAGGAAATTAATTACTCTCTTTGGGAAATTTCTCTCCCCTCCTCTATGGGCTGAACGCTTTGTATTGTGTCAATACTGAAAGATAGAAAAAAAACATGAAACGCCTGCATATTGGCAGATATTTGTTAGCTGAAGAAACTGGGTGTAGTTTTAGTGGTGAGTGATCAGACAAATATCTCATCTCCCAGCTTCCATTGTTTCCACTCTGATAGAGTCAGAACAAATAGGGGGGGAAATAAAGGAAAAACAAAACAATGATCAGTATATAACTGAGTGACAACACAATCCTCTTTGGCTGAAAAACGAGGATTTTGATTTCTCTCGTTTTTTTCTTTTTTTTCTTTTTTTTAAGGTTTGCATCTGCAATAAATGCCTTTGCAGGCGTGCATTCATGCACACATTAACATCTAGCATGCATGACAAACCGGAGCCGCTATCTGCTGTCTCCTGATTCGTTCCCAGCCACCTGATCTCCAACTGAATTGACAGCTGTAATGCTGACTCTTTATCCGTGCCACGGTTAAAAAACAGCCAATAAACAGCCGGGCACGGAGCATGCCACTGCACCGCCACTGATGCCGTCTGTGTACGTGCGTGCGTGTGTGTGTGTGCGTGCGTGCGTACGTACGTACGTGCGTGTGTGTGTGTATGTCATTCACTCACTGCAGACAGGGTTACAAGTCACCCTGTATTTTTAACTCATCTCGAGCAGAACTGTAATCTTGCCTATTGAACCTTCAAATTGTTGGATGTTACCTGGCACGAAATTGGAGGAGAAAAACATGACACGCTGCTTATTGTAACCTCTCCTGCCTCTGTCAAACCTGTGTTTGCTCCTCGGCCACCCTTTTCAGTCTACCCCCTACTTTCTGCTGATTATTTTTCTCCCCATCTCTTTCCTGAATGGCTGTTTGACTCAAGGCTTGATGGGAAGTTTTGCACAATATAGGCGGTGGGGGGGGGGGTAATAACAGTTTACTCACACGGACAAGTATTAGAAATCACAATGATAAAAATCTGATATCCCATATGGAGCTATGCTTTAATTGTCTCTAACACAAAAACAGAAAGAATTTAAATTTCGGGTGTGTGCTGCCTGTTTCTGTCATTTTTTTAAATCTCTGTTTGCTTTTGTTGTTCAAAGATCCCGCCCAATACTGCTCCCGGCGCTTTATCTCCGGTTGCAGGATTATTGGGCTGAGGGTCAGAGTCGGTGTGCGCTGGACCGTGGGTCAGAGATTAGCCCCCACGTTACCGCACCGCTCAGTTCATAAACGTGGGAAGTGGCAGGGTGTAAATGGATAGGATTAGCGTGGGAGAGACTCTACGAACAGATTTCGCTTACCTATACGCCCCCCCCCTCTTGTGCACTGATTGGTATGGCCCTGTATGCGTGTGTGAGTTTTGCGGCTCTGCCCTGTCAGGCTTTTGGTAGAGTCGGGCCCAGGAGGAATGCTAACTCACAGTGCTAGTGCCTGTCACAGCTTCTCCACCTGCAGTCACACACACACACACACACACACGCAAGCATACATACACACTGTGCTTGTCACTGCTCCTCCACACCAAGCCGGTAATTAAACTCCTACTGATTTATTGAGTGACACCAACAAATCCCAACCCGGCTCTTTTATGACAACCATACCTCCTCGGGCAACAGTCACCGTCTCTTTTTTTTTTTTGTCCCTCCTTGTTTTTATGTATTTTTTTACCGTCATGTTCAAATGAGGCCCAAGGGCAGGGAAATATGTCAAGGATCTTTCTTGGAAACACATAAGTTACAATAACAAAAGCCTCAGCTTACATGTTCAAAAAAGATCAACTTTCTTCATGTTAAAAATCGTAAACTTTGATGCATTTTGTTATGATTTTATATGCATGACCAGGGAAAAAGTATATTTGTTAAGTTGAAACAGAAAGGTACATGGTTTTTGATTCTTTTTGGCAAATAAAGACTAAAAAGTGTGCTGTGTATTTGTACCCAGCCCCTTTTTACTCAGAGACCACTAAATACAGAGAAGCTTTCAAAAGCTGCCTGATTGGGATATAATCATTGTAATTAATGGAGAGTGGTAAGAAGAGAGCTGGCTTGAAATAAAGGGGACAAGGCAAAACACATGGAAGAAAATAAATAAAAAATGTATCTGCATCCACATTGGCACATACAGCAAAAAAGTAACGCTATATATTACTCTGAATAAACCACTCCTGCAGTGAAACATGGTGGTGGCAGTATCACATTGTGTGGATTTTTCTTTTTCTTTTATCACAGGGATGAGAATTTAAGTTACGTTGCGATGGATAACAAAAACATATCCATGTGTTCGAATGGCCTAGCAAACCCCCAGATGTTTGGTAGGATTTGGAGATTGCTCCCCAAAGATGCTCTCCTTCCAATTTGACAAAGTTTAATCTATTTTGTAAGCGAAAATGCACAATATGAAAGATTATGTCACTAAATGCAGCTGTAGTTTTACAAATAATACAAATCCAGGCCACACACAAATGTATGCATGATTTTGTGTTGATCTATCGCATAACATTTACTGAGGTTTTGGGTTATAATTAGACAAAATGTTAAACCGTTCAAAAGGAATGCATACTTCTGCAAGGGACTGAGCTAACAGCGTTTGTACCATTCTGTGATCATTCCTTTTTCTTGCCCCACAGCTTCAAGTCACAAGATTGAGATCTGAATGTCTATGTTATAAATGAAATCTATTATGAGGCCCAGCATGCTCAGCCACCCCTCCCCAAACATGTACTGTAACAACTATAATTAGCGATTCCCTGTGACACGAAAGCCTTCAGGGTGTCTGGCTGACCATTCATGATGGCACTGCAGCATGAATCACTTTTGTAATTGCAATCAGAGAACTTGTAATTGTAAACCACGATCACTGCTGAAAATCAGCCACAATATTATCCGAATTCAGTTCCTGCTCAAGGCACCAGATTCTTGTTGCCAAACCACAGGCAAGAGTCTTGATTGACTGGTAGTAAGTCCGATAGTTTAACCTCCATCAGTCACGCAGAATTAGCAGAAGTGAAGGGGAAGTGAGGGACTTCTGGTGTATCTGGTAACAGCTCTAAGATGATACTTAGGTGGGTTCACCGATGGGATAAGAGCCCCTTGGCAGCTGCCAATCAAGCAGCACTCTGAAGTCCAATCAATATCATAAAGCACCTCGCCAACCTGATCCTCCTCAGAAGATATCACGTCGGGGTTTGTTTTGCGAGAAGAAAAGAAGATTTCCATCGGGGGACGAGAACTAAATGTCAAAACAAATCCGTCACTCAGCAGCCCTTCTTTTATTTTCCTATGTGCTCGTTATCGCTGAAGTATATCAAATGTTCTGCAGAAAGTTCTGCAGCGTAAGGAGCTGGCTGGTGCTCAAGTGGGGTGGGGCTGTGAGCTCTCAGGCTGTGATGGTATAGGTGTGTCACAGGGTGGAGGGGAAGGGACCGGGCGCCAGCGGATTCGCGGTGACAGCTCCGCACATGGAGGGGCTTGCCGGTTCCCTGATGACGGCATACTAAATGCCTACCTGAGGTGCTACAGATGGAGTCAAAGACAAGAGGATCCTTTACAAGACATTTTGGAAGGCGCCATTAACATTTCATCAAAACTGCATTTACACACGCAAACAAACAAAAAAGTAAGTATGTCGCCTTAATCCACCCTGCAGTCTCTCACTCACAGATGCTCCATTCTGTACTTCTGATCCCGACTTCTTTCACTCCTCCTTTGTCTATATTGCTTCATCCACCAGCCTTACTTTGCCCTGTATTAGCGTCTGTGCTCTTACTTATTGTTTCACTGAAGCAAATAGGTAAAACCATGTTTAGTGATGACATACTTGACAAGTAGTTGCAAGCATTTATTCAGTGTAGCCAGTTTCTAATTCCACAGCAGGAATTCCCCCAATGAAAACATTTGTGTATCAGCTCAGTTTGGCTTATTATAGTATACCTTGTTTTAATGTTATATGAACACACTGTATTCTAAGGCCAACATGTGTGCCTTTGTTCTCATGAGCATTGTAAAGCACTACAAAGACTCAATCAAAATGAACTGGCATAATCCAAACATTTGATTATCAATGTTCAATCAGATATCATAAGGAAATGCAGCTGCCTTATTCATCACCAGTGGATCTGAAAAATGTACGTCCCAGTTTGCATTGTAGAAAATATTACATCTTCTTGCCAAGCAAATCCATAGAGACAAATAGTTAAACCATTTTAATTCTTTATAAGCAAAGAAAGTTTAAACCTGTTTAAGTAAGTCTTTGGCAACCTCCTGTTAACAGGAAAGTATTAGTAAAAGATTTTACACTGGTATTTCACCATTTGAGCTTATTGACTTTTCAAATCCACTCAAGGTATCAAGGGTACTCATTGACATGTAGTCACCAAAATCGAGTTCCGTATGTGCAAACACAAAAGGAATGAATTTGTACATGCAAAAAAGTACGGATCAAAAATCATTGAATATTAAAAAAATGAAAATGATGTGATGTTAACCTTCTAACAGTATTTACAAATTCAAGTGTACAAAACTTAAAAAGTCAGATGACACATTGTATGTTGTTTTGGAAAGCAGATAGGGCTCACTCGCGATAAGTTCTAGGGTTTTAAAAAAACAGGCTATAATAAGCTATTTTCCTTTATAGGTTCTAAAAGTTGTTTTGATCTCACTTCAACTGCATAATAATAAAACAGATTCCACCATGTCATGATTTCCTTAATAAGGATTAAGTCAAAACGTTAGAGCTGTGTGTAATAATAATAATAATGATGATACGGCCTCTCGCCCCCTGAAGATAGGCACCAGCCCCCCCCGCCCCCCCCCCCCCCCCCCCCGCAACCCTGCATGGGTACAGAAAATGGATGGATAAATGGATTAATAATGATAAATTTTATATGAGGGGGGCTTTCTAAAACACAAGGTCACCTTACAGAGAAGGAAAAAAAAGAAAAATACATGGACAAACAATAAACAAAACAATTATCAAATAGCAAATAAGTAGACAGTACAACAACCATAAATATGTGTCTAAAGTGAATACGCCCGTTGAAACAGGTGTGTTTTGAGCTGTGATTTAAATAAAGGAAGAGAGTCAACATTTCTGATGACAGGTGGAAGTGAGTTCCAGAGGTTAACACTACCAGAGTCCCAAAAAGTACATTTTGGGCACTGTCGTTTACTGTGGAAATGCCATATCAGGGGGTATATTATGGTGTCAAATGCTTGATGTCGAGAAGGATGAGAGTGGTGATGAGACCAGAATCAGCTGCCATCAGAAGGTTGTTGGTGATCTTTACCAGAGCTGTTTCTGTAGTATAGTGGGGGCGGAAACCAGACTGAAATTGTTCATAAAAATTGTGGTTATTGAGGTGTGAGTGAAGCTACCAGGCAACAAGTTTCTCACGTATTTGTGAAATAAAAGGAAGGTTTGAATTTGGAGAGATTATGGAAGTTTTTGGGATCTGCAGCAGACTTTTAGAGAACTGGAGTAACAGATGCAGTTTTGAGAGATCAAGGAACAATTTCAGTGCTGAGGGACTAAGTACAAGACTAAATACATGCCTTGATTCAGTGGCGTGTAGACCCAAGATCAGCTGCAATAATAGGAAGTAGTTCTTTTTTTGTGTGACTTTTTGCATCTCTGACATTGCAGTGAAGGAATTTTGATCCACTTATATATACACAACATTGCTTCATTGCAGTCATGACCCAGTCTCAGCAAAGCTCTGTCCAGATGAGATCTCATCCTTAACTCTGAATACTTCAGGAGTTCATGGTCCTATGTTCTGCAAAGCAATCCCACATCATCACCTCTCCACCTCCATGGGTGACTGTTAGTATGGTGTTTGTGATAGAATGTGGTGTCTGGGTTTCACCAAACATGGTTCTTTCCACTATGGCCAAACATTGATACTTTGATCTTGTTTGCCCAAAGAACATTGTTGCAGAATGCTTGTGGTTCATACAGATGTAGTAGCTATGCCACCATATTCTTTTAAGAGAGAATAGCTTTTTCCCTTGGTGCCTTTGGCAGATTGGCAGCTCTCAAAGATGAATACTCATTCCTACTTTAGGATAATTCACTTCAAATTATTTGGAAGGGGCCTTGCAGCCCTTTCCAGATCAATGGGCACCAAGATTTGCTTCTCTAAAGTCATTGCTGAGGTCTTTCCTTCTTGGTATTGTGATAGCACACACCTATTAGAGACGGCCATCTTGCTTATTATTAGGTTAATTAGACACATCTGATCAGATGACTGGCTGGGTGTTTACATCATAAATGGAATGTTAACAGCAAAAAATGTAGTTATGTTTTCATGAACAATATTTCCATGTTGGATTCGTTTCAGTTTAATAAATACTGATTGCGTATTGTTAAATTGATGCTAGATCTAATCAGGCTTAATACTTGGGAAAAACCGGGGCAATTATTGAAATGGGCTGTACTGCTCACCACTTGGGACCACACAGCTTTGGGGTTGGCCCAAACGGTTGACTTTTTAAAATTATGTCAGTTGTGTCTGAGACAAGTTTCTAATTGCTCATTATCTATATTCTATCAAATTGTCTACAGTTCTAAATGCTTACAAACCTGTACTAGATTATTCTGAATTTCAGAGATTCTCGATGCTTATTTGGTATCAGGACTACCTTAGATTTTTGTTGGGGCTCACCCTAGGCACCATTAAAGCAAGAACCTCCACAGTGTAAAATCCAGATCGTATTTCCCATTTATCATATTTCCCTTAGTATGAGGGATTGCTGTGGTTGGAGTCAATGACTCAATGCAATCTGCTGGGATTCCTTAAACAGAAAACATTTAAGCTGATCGTATGATTGAATTGAAATTACTTTTCTTGTAAAGTGCCTTTAGGAGGCTTCTTCAGTTTTGCTGCAATACAGACCGCTGCAGGAAATCCTTCCTGCCCACAGCCATCATTATCTACTACAACTCCTTAAAGAATTAATTAATTATATGAGCTACATCAACACTTAATTTCCCTCTGGGATCAATAAAGTACTTTTGAATTGAATTTTAATTGAATTCAATTTAGATGACATCTGTTGTGAATCGGCGCTATATGAATAAACTGAATTGAATTGAAATGTATTGGGGAGGAAAAAAACTGTTAAATGTGTCAACTGACTGTTGCGATCTTACAGATGTGTCGTTGCTCATTCTTTAGAGCAAGCTGTTGATCGTTTGTTCTTTTGAATGAGAATAAAACAAACCCGAGCGCCAAGAAACATTACAATGTTTGTGATGAAAAAAGATGCTCATGTTTATCCACACACCGACACTGGATGACAGCTGGATAGGGTCCAGACGCCCACCACCCTGAAGGACAAAGGGAGTTTGGAAAGTTGATCAATGGAAGAATGAAAGGATCTTACTCCATGGGAACCACCCGTGGTTCAGGTAAAAAAAACAAAAGATAATAAAACATTTAAAAAATAAATGCCTTGTATAATTAAAAGAATGAAGGAAATAATTGATGTAGCTCACTTTTATCCAAAATATGTGCAAAATAAGAAAAGTGGAATTCCCATGGCAGGTCAAGATAGCAGATGTTGGCTTTGAAATGTTGCTAAACAGAAAACATCCAAACAAACAATCCTTTGATTTGGGGGAAAAAGGCAATAAAACCAATGCCACATAAAGTTGTCAGAGGGTGAAACAACCTTCTGTTTGTTCAAACAAGTAAAAACAAGTAGAAAAAGAATGCTTCTGAAAATGCTAGTCTTGTTTTTCTCTTAAACTTAGAAACACATAGACTCTTGTGATGAGCAAAGAGAAAATGTCACTTGGCAGATATGTCCGACTGAAGTTTGAGACTCCGACTCAAGTTGCAAAAATAAAACACTTCAGACTCGACTGACTTGTTCCCTAAAGATTTGAGACTTGACTTGGACTCCGCGTCTGAGACTTGAGTCGTAGTAACAGTTTTCATCTCCTATGGTGAAGAGTGAATAAAAGCCAGTTTGTGAGCTACAGATTACCACAAGTTTTACTTTGAAAGAATGGGCTTGATTTTGAGCCATTGATGTTGGATTATGATGGGATGTTAATGGCTCATAACAATGTGTTCATGTTAGCTCTAGCTTCATAACAATGCGCTTATTAATGTCTCTCGAACTAAACGCAGTTTTAAATGACTTTGGATCATCTAGGAAACTAACATTTAGGAAAATAAACCTAACTTACGTTACAACATTCTCTTGCTGCTATGCTAGCTGTGACAATGCAAGGACACTTAATGCAAATATTACATTTGATCAACTTTCTAAATAATACAAATCAGCCTTTGGCTGTTTTTGGAATGGTAAAACTGAAAAGACTCAAAGATGGTTGGCGATGATTGATCATGTAATTTAGGCCTAAAGACAAACAGTACAGGTTTAGAATTCTAACCTACACCGATGCAGGGTTAAAGGTGCTCTAGATGTTGTGAATTTGATAAGGAAATTTATATTTCAGTCATTAAAGACCTGACTCGCACCTCAAAGGCTTGAGAGGTGAATTGGACTTGGAAAAATTGACATCGTGAACATCTCTGTCATTTAGTCAGTTTTGCTAAGTAACAGTAAGAAACTGTTCTGTAAGACAAATACATTGTTCTATCATCTCAACGCTCAACTTTCATTTGTCAATTTTAGGATGCCAATTTGACCAAGACGCTGTAAAAACCACCATCAGAATTTTCTTTCCCTTTTTAAAACTGTATTGATTTTTCCTAAAGCATTCACAAATCCAGGTCAACTTTCTTGGCCTTAGTTAACAATCTTTGTTTAGTGTAACTCAACTGTAAACAGAGCATGAAATAAGTGGCGTCTTAACTGCGGAGCATGAATAGATTCTTAAACAAATTCATGTTAGATCACATTGTGCTAAGCTCATCCTTTGCACGGCACTCCTGGATTGTTGGCCCGATGTGATCTAAAGCCATCAAAAGTATTTATGGAAGTTGTCGGTAACTGTAGACATGAAGAGTGCAGCAGAGTTGTGCTGCTTTGGCGAGTTAACAAAAGGCACGGACTGTTTAGTTTAGAGATTTTCAAAAGGCTGCAGTGTCTGTATGTATCAATATTGCAGTGTTATGAGGAACAAACTATTCCAGTCCACATAATTCAAACACTCAGGGGCTTGCCCCTTGTTCAGAAAAGAGTACCAGATTGATAATGTGATACAAAAACGTGAAAGCTTTTGATGCAGGCAAGAAAGTTAAGGCACATAAAGAATAATGCCAACACACACACACACACACACATACATACACACATATCCTCTCAGAGTACCACATGGCACAGTGGTAGATCAACATGTGACGGTGAGAGATAGCAGCAGCTTGCCGTCTTTGCCGGGAGCAGACATTAAATAAACATGTCAAGTTGTGTGCGTTTTAATGATGATCAGCCGAGCCCTGTGAAGCGCCAGCCAAAAAGGATCGACAGAGCAACTCCCCAGACCTCGTCTCTCTGATTCTCTCCCTCCGCTCCTGCCTCTCATCCGCACTTCCCTTCACGCTGACAGAGATGGAAAGAAAGACAGAACAAGAGGCAGGCCCCCCTTTTGATTCGAGTTTTGGGGAAGACGTGGGGTTGTTTGTGTGATGACTTTTTATTTGAAAAGAGAAGAAAAATCAGTCAAGTGCGTGCTTTTGTGAGGGCTTTAAGGCGGTTCTATCCCCAGTTGTGTGTGTGTTAGTTAGCTACGAGTGCTAGGAGTTTGACACGAGAGTGAGTAATGGGGCGGTTGGTAAACGCTCTGTTTGTGTGTTTACGGCATCGCACACCCTCAGGTGGGGCGGCTCTCTCTCGCTCTTTTCTTACTTCCGTCTCGGCTTTGAAGAGCTGGGTCTCGGCTTCGGATTAAAGTTTGTTTGTTTTACGTTTAGCGAGCGAGGGGCTGCCATTTCTCCCCTCCTTCCTCCTCGTCTTCTCCCACTCTCCCACTCTGAACACTGGCACACTATATACACGGTAAAGCTCGCAAACACTCCCCTCGCACGCGCACATCAGAAGTAGTGTGGAGTGCTGAGGCTGCATATGTAAATGCTGAGAGATTGTCAAGTGTCTGGGTGTGCATACATCAGGGTAATCAAGCCAGCGCTGATGGGGAGCGTTCGCTCCAGGAGCAGATCCGCAGTACTGGCAGTCACACAGCCCGTCACTGAACTGCTGCCAATAATGTGTTTGAGAGGTGCTGGAGGAGGGGATAGAGTGTGTGAGCGTGTGTGTTTGTGTTTACCCACACACGAATGTGCCCATCTGCAAGTTTCTGCCATCTATTTTGTATTGTGTGTGTTCACAGATCTATGTACGTGTGGAACCTCGACGATAGAAGAGCTGATTGAGAGAGTTATGGTGAAGCCAATCCGCCCGCAGTGGCGTTGGAGTTGCGGATGGAGTGCTGCTGAGATTGAATCTGATAAAAAAATAAAAAAATAAATTAAAATGCCTCTAGATTAACAGGCCTCACTTCACCTTTTTCTTCACAAAGCTACTAAGTCCAAAGCAACAACAACCATTCTGCTGATTTTCAAAGGAATCAATTCAAAAGCCTCAGTTTTCTGTATTTTTTTAGTCATGGATCAAGTAGTACCTGACTATCAAACTGACAGTTCTAGCCACTCCATCTTATTCTGGATCCTATCAAATATCCCACATTTTTTTAAGCCCCCAAATACAAATGGGAATACTTAACTTTGTAATTAAGAAAAAAGTATGTCACAAGGTTCACTGGTGGTTGTTGCAAGCTAAGGAAAACCTCAGTCTAGATATCATTTCATATGCAGACATGTGGGTGTATTTATGTATTGGAAAAAGGGGCTGCAAAGACACTCGGTTAAGAACCTGGCAACACAGAAAGGCTTAATCTCAAAATCACAATTAAACATAGTGTGTTTTTTACCACATTTACACATGTATATTATATTATAATAATTGGGAGGGCCTGATTAAGAATGGTCTTTACTGGTCAGCTCCACCAACTCAATCGGCCAACAAATCAAAAATGTTCTGAAACAGATACAGAGTGTCAAGCTTAAAGCACATAGCTTCATATCTGGGACTCATAGTATCTTAAACTATCTTCGCTACATGAAGCTTACAGCAGTTGATTAGCACTTTGTGAGACAGTGGCATGTTTACATGGCAAGATCCCCTGCCACCTTTAATAGTTATCGTAATGCATCTCAGTGTGCTACTACAACCGCGGTATTGCACAAAAGAGGGCCCTGCAGATGATAGTGAGGGGAGCTGTTAAGCTAACCTCTGCTCCCCACAGTACTGCAAAATCAAAGTCCAAACAACCAGACTGTTGTACACCCTTTTGCCACAAACTGCAGTGCTGAACTGGTGTACATCATGTACTGTATTATACTGTTTTTTATACAGTACTCTATTTTCTGTGAAAAAATGTTTTCACTCTAATGTTCTATACTGTAAATCCCAAAAGAACACAGTCATGTTTTGTTGAACGTAATTTAGTATCAAATTAATCTATTTTACATAACATTCATGGTAAAACTTTTTGATTGACGACTGCATTCTGAGTATCCCTGGTGGAGAACTGTTTAGTGTTTTACAGCCAAGTATTGGACATGGACGCTGTGTCAACAGCCCTGTATGACATCTTTCATCCTCCTGCAGCCAGGGACATAGTTATGGGTGAGCCAAGCCAAGGCGCCAGTTTTTTCACACGCTTTGGACCCTGCGGCCTATACAAGGCTGCGGCTACTTCATAGATTTTTACTGGCTAATGGCCTCCGGGGGGCACTCTAGCAGGAAGCGTAAAAATGAGACAGACTTATGGGGAAAGATTATTCGCGCAAGAATACACTAGTGTTGATTTTGATTTTGAACTTTTGTTTTGCGCATCATGGAAAAGACATGAAGAAATGCATATGATGCAGCTTTGAAGTTAAAGACAATCAAGCTGGCCATCAAAGAAGGAAATAAATTTACTGCACGTAAGCTAGCATCAATGAATCGATGGTGAGACGTTGGCTTTAGTGCGCAAGAAGAAGATGAAGATAGCGAACAAAGACTTTTCTGGTAGGTCAAAGTATTTTTCATTTTCTAACTAGGCATGTTCCTGTCGTCTTGATGTTTGTTGATGCCGTGTTGGTGCCGTGCTGCATATTTTCAGGCAGAGTAAAAATAACAAACAAAAAACAACTAATGCTTGATGTACAAAATGTATTTTCCTTTAAAATTTAGCTGGTGCAGCGTGTATTCAGATAGTCCAAAAATGGTAAATGACTTTCTTAAAAAGAACAACTTTTAGATTAATTAATTATGATCTGTAATTAATTACATCTAATTAATCTCATTTTTAATCTCACCTAATAATTGCTGAGAAAAGCCCTCATCTTGAGGTATTTTCTTTTAAATTCAGTGCGTTATTGTGGTAGAACAAAAGTTTGATACATGTAATTAAAAAAACTGGCTTAATGAAGTCATTTATTGTATTTACCAGACTTGAACAGATGCAGTCCCAGCCATTTACATTCTGCTGTTTTTGTGACTAGTCTCAAGTGGCCGATGACTTGCCATACTGGTGGACCTGGGCGGCCGGGTGTAGCTGCAGTGTGCGGTGCAGACTGGTTGCCTGCTGTGAGCTTTGAGACAAGAGAGCGCCCCACCAAGTTTCCAATAACACCATAAAAATTAGCTAGATTTGCCGCTAGTTTTTTTTTAGTTTTTTTTTTTAGAAAGAATCGCTAGAGGGGTCTAAAAACTTGCCAAATATAGCAAAGTTGGCAACACTGTCAGCAACTCACCGTTCCTCTTCACCTCGCCCTCCCCACCACGATGGAAGCCAGTCATCTTCTGAGGAGTTTACAGCCAACCGATGTCTACCTCAGGGTGTGGTTAACCGTGAACGACTCAAGCACAAGAATCCCAGTGCATAAAACGGGTTTTATTTAAAGCGAACTCGGATGCAGAGACTGTAAAATTACAGATTAAAAATTATAATAACACGATTAAAAAACATTGCACGCTAAATATGGCTGTAATTAATTAATCGCAATTAACGCGATAATTTGACACCCCATATATATATATATATATATATATATCGCACACAACTGTATATATATATATATATATATATATATATACAGTTGTGTGCGAAAGTCAGGGCACCCCTTTAAAAACAGCATATTTTATATATTTAAAAATGTATATTCATATTTACTGTCTCTCTGGTATATGGGAAAAAAAAGACAATATTGTCAGGAAACATTAATGCATAGTTACATTTTATTTTATAAATTGAACAAAATTACAAAAATTAAAAACATAATTTTGGCATGTGCAAAAGTCGGGGCACTCTACAGCATCAGTACCTTCAGTACTTAGTAACACCCCCTCTGGCAGATATCACAGCTTGTAAACGCTTTTTATAGCCAACAACAAGTTTCTGGATTCTATTATTTGGGATTTTTCCCCATTCTTCCTTGCAAAAGGCTTCCAGTTCTGCAATATTCTTAGGACGTCTTGCATGCACAGCTCTTTTAAGATCTACCCACAGATTGTCGATGATGTTTAAGTCGGGAGACTGTGAAGGCCATTCCAAAACCTTCAGCTTGCGTTTCTTGAGGTAGTCCATGGTGGATTTGGAGGTATGTTTAGGATCATTATCCTGTTGTAGAAGCCATCCTCTTTTCAGCTTTAGCTTTTTTACAGATGCTGTGATATTTGCCTCCAGAATTTGCTGGTATTTAATTGAATCCATTCTTCCCTCCACCCGAGCAATGTTTCCTGTCCCACTGGCTGCAACACAACCCCAAAGCATGATGGATCCACCCCCATATTTAACAGTTGGCAAGGTGTTCTTTTCATGAAATGCTGCTCCTTTTTTTCTCCAAACATACCTTTGCTTATTGTGGCCAAAGAGTTCTATTTTAACTTCATCAGTCCACAGCACTTGTTTCCAAAAGTCATCAGGCTTCTGTAGATGTTCTGTTGCATATTTTTGACGTTGTATTTTATGATGAGGTCGTAGATAAGGTTTTTTTCTGCAGACTCTTCCATGAAGGTCTTGTTTGTGCAAGTATCGGTGCACAGTGGAAGGGTGCACCACCACTCCTGAGTCTGCTAAATCTTCCTGGAGGTCTTTTGAAGTCAAATGTGGGTTTTGGTTTACCTTTCTGATCAGACTACGAGCTGTTCTCTCCGAGAGTGTCCTTGGTCTTCCAGATCTCTTCTTGACCTCCACAGTTCCCCTCACCTGCCATCTCTTAATTATGCCTCGCACTGTGGAAACTGCAAGCTGAAAACGCTTTGCTATCTTCTTGTAGCCCTCCCCGGCATTGTGGGCATCAATTACTTTCATTTTTTCTGTCTTACACAGCTTCTTAGAGGAACCCATGGTTGCTGAGTGTTTGTACAAGGTTTGTGGAGTCGCCGTATTTAAGAAACCCTCAAATTGGCACCAGCTGGCACTCCCTAATGACAATTGTTGACACATGCTTCAGGACCAATGAGCTGGTAGAGGTCTGAGCTTGTAAAAAGAATCTGAAACTTTGTAACTCTCAGGGTGCCCCAACTTTTGCACATGCCAAAATTATGTTTTTAATTTTTGTAATTTTGTTCAATTTATAAAATAAAATGTAACTATGCATTAATGTTTCCTGACAATATTGTCTTTTTTTCCCATATACCAGAGAGACAGTAAATATGAATATACATTTTTAAATATATAAAATATGCTGTTTTTAAAGGGGTGCCCTGACTTTCGCACACAACTGTATATATTTCTCGTATATAGTGGCTGGCTTAAATAACATGCCTTGCGAACTCTCCAGACAAGCTAGGGTTAGCTGTGAGATTCCTTTAAATAACCATGTCTAAGATTGTAGTTTTTAAACAAACACAAATTCAAATTATGAGGCTCCCCAGTTACATGCATTCAAAACAATTTAAGGTAACAAATTAATGTACATTGATAAACAAAAACGGTTAGTATAGGGAGTTTTCTCCTGCCCCGTTTAACTTCTGCTGCTATTTCCAGTTAGTGAAAATGGCACAAACATTGGGTATCTGACAGTGGCCATATTGTTATGTTTACACTTTGTTGGGTATCACAATCAAGTATATAGTGGAATTCACAAGCTTGACTACAGCTGATCTTATGTGACCGAGAGAAACCAGCACATTGTCTTGACGGTGAGTGAAGCCCAATAGGCTCAACCTGCACCTAAAAATAAGTATTGTTTATGTCACAGAGCTGACATGAGCTACCTGTGTTTTGCATGCTTTGTTTTAAGCCGTTTCTGTTCAAAACTTTGTTGGTTTTGGATGTACATAGAAGCATATCTGTTGAAGCAACAGTGGAACTTACAAATAAATTTAATGTCAATAATATTTAAACGGCCGATCCATTTTTTGTTAGGCCCACCTAAAAAGCGATTTCTGGCTACGCCACTGCCTGCGGTATAATTTATTATGCACATGGTCCATGTGCTAAGACGGCTTATTATAAGTCACAAAATAACTTTTCTTCACCAAGTACAAAGTAGATCATTCATTCGGCCAAATAACTGTTGTGTCCTAACCAGACAACCCTCCAAGAACACGGTAGGTTTTAATTACCTTTGGATTTTCAAAAGAATATGACATGCTTCTACAGACAGTTTCACGTTATTTTTCATAAATTATTCTTATGATGCCAAATCACTACAAGATGTGAACCTTAAGGCACCTTGCAATCAGCTCATTTTAATCATAACAGTCAACAAAAGTGTCAAATAAAAAATTTTTTAAAAAGATTTTCTGACTCCATTATCTTGGGCAAGTCGTTCAGATCCAGAAACAACAAAGAAGCCCCAGATCACCACACTATCACCACCATGTTTGACTGTATAATGTTCTTTTTCTGATTTAATTGTGCATACACCTTCCAGAAAGTTCCACATTTTCTGGGCCTATCAAATATTATTTTCCTAAAGGTCTCAATCACAATTTTTCTGGAAAATGTGAAATGGGCTTTTTTGCTCTTTTTTTTAGTGAGTAATGGTTTCTTCTTTGCTTATTATTGAATCCTGAAATCCTAAGATGGGTGCTTTAGATACAGTTTGGGTTTTTGGTGACCTGAATGAGTTATTACTGCCCCTTTGAGTGATTTCATAGGCTGAAAACCACTGGGAAGGTTCTACACTGTTTGTGTTTTCTCCATTTGTCTCCATTACAGCAAGGGTTACAGCTTTGTAACCCTTTTCAGACTTATGGGTGTATAAATGACTTTGTTTTTGTTCTGATCTTGAATATGTTTAAATTGGGCATGGTGTGTTGATGGTGAGATCTCTTAGCCAACTTCAAGTTGTCCAACATCTTCTATTTAAGTGTTTTAAACAGAACGTGTTGGGCATGTTCTGTAGGAGCAATCAGGCAATGGGCCTGTAATATTGTATATTGTAATATATAATACAATCAGGCCTTTAATATTGAATTTTGCTTTTCTAGAAAAGTATGTTATCACAGTTGTTCATAACTTCACAAGGGGGACGACAACATATATTACATGGACCACATTGGATTGGATAGTTTTTTCCCTGATAAATTAAATCATTTGAAAATAACCTTTTGAACTATTTATGGTTATCTTTTATCTTTTTTTGATGACTAGAAAAAATTTGGTATGATCGAAACCAATCTGTCAGTGGGCACAACATGGTTGGGATATGGGTTGCTGGGCTGGGCTTGTAAATCAAAAAGAGTTTAAGTGACCCTTGTCTTAGGCTTTTTTAAAGGTGTTCCTGGCGCTAGTGGCCTTTCTTTTCAGTAGATTACACAGGAAATGGGCTGAGAGAGAAGGACATGTAGTAAAGGGCTTGGAATTGAACCCCGGAGCCCGCCTTCCATCCTGATGTGTGATGTTTGTAAAGAGTGGTTAAAAAAATAACCTATAGCCTTGGTCAAATAATCCATCCATCCGTTATCGATACCCGCTCATCCTTGCAGGACAATTTAGAGAGCTCAAGTAACCTTAGAGTCATGTTTTTGGACTGTGGGAGGAAGCTGGAGTACCTGGAGGGATCCCAAGCAAACACAGGAAAAACATGGAAACTCCATGCAGAAAGACCCCAGTCTGGGATTCTAACCCAGGACCTTTTTGTTGCAAGGCAACAGTGCTACCAACTGCGCCACAGTGCAGCCTGATTACATAATATTTGGGATGAAGTGAATTATTTTTTTAAATTCTGATTAAGAATTCCTGTATTAAGAATGATCAGACAGATAGGTGTAAAGAAAACAACTTACTGTGAACAATCTCACATTGTGACATGTGCTAAGCTGGTTAACACAATGCACTGGCATGAACATGATTGTCAAGCATCCTTTTACCATTTCTCTTTTCATCCTGTGGCAGAGGTTCAGTGAAGTCAGATTAAGTCTTTGCTTAGTTCAAAATAGCGGTCTGTGAAGTATGAAGAGGCTCCTTAAAGTCTCTTTTCAAACCACATAAAATGGGTCACAATTTTGGAACCATTGTTCAGTTAAATCCAGTGAATCCAGTGAATTCATGTTCTTTTTTTGTGTGTGTGATCTTCTTAAGCCAAACAAACCTCTTTAGCAGCTTGTACCAGTGCTGCTTCTAGGCTATGGCTGTTGAAGGCAGTTTGTACTTTTAAATACACAGATTTCTATAGGTTTGAAAAAAAATGTTTTTTCCTGTCTTAACATCCGTTTTCCATAAAAACTCTTCATTTTGCAGGAGAGGAACTAAGGCTGTCAAAACATGTTGCCAAGAAAAAAGGTATCAATTCTTCCTTAAATGTTGTGAAGACAAGTGTAAGGTTTTAGCCTCAGGCTACATGTCATACTCTCTACTGTAGTTAGGGGTGTTCTCCCACATACCAACACAAACCTGCAACACAGTATAAACTGGATTTATTTTGCTTATCTATATTAACTCATGACAGCACACTCTTGTTTTTAGCCGTTATTCATTTTTAGCCTTATAGTACTGTTCTACTCAGCAGGATCCTTTTATTCACACAAGTCTGTCATGCCCTGTTCTGCTGTTGTATCACGCCAGTCAGTGCCTTAGCCTGGCAGGAGCATTGGCACGTCTGATTGGCTAAACAGATCCCCCAGTAGGCCTTACTCTTCCCTGCGGAGAGCCCGAGGTTGGGAGGAATGTTAACGTTGTATTACAGCACAGCACCACGTTCACAGTGTCCTCGATGAACGACACGGCTTTATCTGTCTCTCACGGGATCTCAGCTGTGCCTTCTTTCTTCTCCCTCTGTATTCCTATGATATTCTCGCTGCCCCCTTTTCTCACCTCCCCCCTCCCTCTTCGTGCACACATGTGCGATAGACAGAATATCAGGATTACAGTATGAGCTGACACAGTGACACGGTGTTAATCGTCGGAGTCGTGTTTGTTTCCGCCCAGAAACTGTCACCCTCTAATAACGAGCCCCCCAAAACCCCAACACAATTGGCGCTGGAATGGCAGGAGTGGCACAATAGGCACAAAAACCCGGCAATCTTGTCAACATATACAAATGGAAGGAAGCCACACTCATCCCCTTTTCTCTTGTTGTCATAGAGCGCACATGCGTACCCTTCACGTCTTCTTCCTGAGTCTTGTCAGTAGAGGTCTACAATTAATTTCTGTAATTGCTCCTTCTGTACACACACATCCACACACACACACACACATCCAGTACAACCACACCCCTCCTATTCAACCTATTTCAAGTTTGGCACCACAGTCTTGTTGTTTAACCATAACTAACACCATTCATGCACATATATAAATCATCTGTAACATGTTGGGGAACAAAAGTAGCGCAAGTTGCACTGACTCAGTTCATGTGTATGACTGCTGCTTTTCTTGAAAGAAAACACATTTTACGGCAATAAACACCAAAGCGTTCGTCACAGACTGTTCCAGTCAGAAGTTTACATGGTAGCTCTTGGCTTATACATACAACAGACGACTTCACTGATGTTTAAAAACAAGAATTAGGTTCGCAACTTCTTTTAGGGTTGCTCCAGTGACCCAAGGTCAAAACCATACATACAGGGTGTAAATAACACGTGACATTTTTTTTCTCAGTAAATATCTCACTTTTCTATAGACGGCACGTTCACACCAGATGTCGGTAATACCCTAAATAATTCACTCCTACAAATAAATTAGGGCTGTTATGTCTGGAACTGAAGTTATGAGTTTAAGATTTAAATGACAAATGGACTAAGCATGACCATTATACAATCCAGTTTGGGCCGTGCACCAGTGGCACTGGAAGGAACAAAGTTTCACAGCATGATTGTACCTCCACCATCCTTACCAGCAGGTGCAGTGTTTTTTTATATGCTGAAACCCCTCCCCTTTATTTCTCCCAACATTCTCCTAGTATTATGCCTTTCTGCAGAAGACATCTAGCTTGTCCATGTGGTCAGTTGCATATTTCAGTTGATCTTGAATGAGTGGATTTTTGACCAGGATGGTGATGATGGTGACACTGGTTTTGCCTGCAGCTCTCATTTCACAATCGCCTATTGCCTTAGTGGTTCCTCAGTTCTTTTTGAACATCTTAATTTCCTTATCGGATGGTTAAAATTTTTTTTACTTTTGTGATGCATTCTTGTCTTTTTCTACAAACTCAAAAGACCCAACCTATGGGATTTTGGGCTTAACACAAAGCAAATGTGGTTGAGAAGTCTTTAAAAAAGATTGTGCTTTTATAAGAGTTAAACCCCTACTTTATGCAAACTGGCTCTTGCTGATTTGCAATTAGGAAACTTCAGAGAGGGCCTATTTTCAATGTGGTTATGGTCTGTCAAATTTGTCGCCATCCCAAAAGGTACTTTCTTTATATAAATATAGTTTACTTACTATACTTACTAATTTCCTAAATTGGTCAGATCATCGTTCTGCATAGATGGAACCCCAAGCCTAGGGGGCAAATTATAAAAAAAGTATTCACAGGTTCTCAATGCGGGCAAACCTGAGTTCACGTTTGCTTTTAATTCTGAAACCTGATGCCAAAGTTAGAATTTTTTGTAAATCAGCTTCACTGAGCAACTTGTCAGATATATAAAAAAAACAATAGTCAAAATAAATTCAAATTGTGATGAGTTAGGAATAAGAATGTGTTGTCCTTACTAAACGGGATTCAGGGAATAACCGGGAACAACACAAGACTCTGAATACCCTAAACCCGTTGAATTACAAGATGGATATGCTCTTTCTTCTTGGCTCTAGCTCTTAAATAATGATATTCTAGAGCTAAATCAAAAAGATGTTCCTAGAAATGAAAAAGATCACAGGATCCTGTTAAGCAAAGCTGTACTTCAAAGTGAAATTTTAATTATCAGCTTTTTTAAAGGTCACTGTAGTTTTGATTGAGGTTTTCAAACCTGTGAAAGAGAACACTGTTGCACGTTGTCTTTCAGTAACAGAAAGATGCAGGGTTGTTTTATTACTCTTCGCAACAGTTTTTTTTTTGTACAAAAATCTTTTAAATTCGGGGATGAGGTCACCAGTAAGGCTGTAGTACACAAAAAATTGCCTTTTTTAACTGAAGGCTAGCATTATTAAGACAACGTAAAAGTCTGATGTCAGTGTATGTATGTTTTCGTGAGCTGGCTTGTGTTTGTATTTGTGCTTTGATAACAGCACTACAGCACTGCCGTAGGGGAAAGTTTGTACAGAGCGGCAGCTGCAAAAAAAAAAAAAGACCCTCCCAAACCCGAGCTGACGTGAAGTGACAGCTTTGCATATCTCTCACTGGCACTGACAGCTGACAGATGGATAGCACGCATACACCGCCGGAAAAAAGACATGGAGTGTGGGGGGAGGGGGTGGGGAGGGGTACGAAGAGGCCAAAGATGGAAAGAGAGAGAGAAAAAGAAAGAAAGACACAGAGAGAAAGCCCTCAGGATGATTCACCAGCATTGCTCTCTGTTCAGAGGGCCGGCATTTGATTGAGTGCTACAGAGAATAATAAACCCTCCACTACCCGGTGCAGTGCCAGCCTTTCTCTCCTTCCTTATCTCTCGCTTTCCCCCTCACTTTCTCTCTTACCCCTGTCCTCGCCTAATTCTCTCCTTCTCTCCCAGATCCTTTTATTGTGGCCCCACTTTTGCTCCGGCTCCTTTATTCTAAGGCTCCTATTCCCCAGGCCCATCTTCAGCCCCTCATGGGCTATCTTTATGTTTTTTTCTCTCTCTGCTCTCCATTTCAGTTGTCTGCTATCAGCCTCTATCTGCCATCCCGGTGTATTTGTCTCTCTCTATCTGAGGTGTGAGAGACAAGGGTAAGAGGTCCCTGTCAAACAAACCAACAGTACTCACTCACAGCTATTCCACTGTGGATCTGACTCTGTATCTGGATCTTTACGGCACTCCCTGTTTCCACAACTACTGATACACAGCCGCACATTCATGTAAATACACACACACAAACACGGATGGCAGCTTTCACCGCAGCAGGGGAACATGTGATCCACAAACGAGCAAAGGCATAACATCAAAAGCAAGTAAACAATCACTATGCTCAGATATGGCTCTGTGAGGATGAATAAACTCTTATGCAATGAAATTACCTCATCTGAAGAAGGTAGCAGCACAATCAGATAACTGTCGATTAGAGTAAAACGACAGGAAAACTGTTCATTTAGTAGTCATTGGAATATTAAAAATTTAAGTCAATTACAAACATAAAGCAAAGTTAAATCTTTATTATCTTGAATGGAAAATCAGAGATTGGTGGATCCAAACAATTTGGGAGAGACAGAATGAACCCTGGACATGGTTTTGGACTAGACATGGCTCATTTTGAGATTGTGACTATACAACAACCTTGATTAAAATACTAACAGTATCAAGGGATTAACAAGGGATTCCCCGTATATGCATGTCTCCACCTCACAGGGCCAGGTCAACAGGGCAGTTTTTGGGGCCATTTCAGGGAACCAACGATGTACCAGTCTAGGGGTATGTACTTGGAATGGCTCGATCAAGTCGCTGGGCAGTTTATAACAACAGCAAACAGAAACACTGCAACAAGCCTTGCTTCTTTCATGTCACTTTCTTGTTATTTCTGTTCCTCTGGGCGCCTTTTGGCTCTGATCAGTGAAGCTACTAGCTGCTGAAACGGTTGTGATATCCGGATGTCTTAGCTGATTCTTAAAGGGACAATTGTGTATAGAGACACGGCAGCTGAGAGGAGCAGGCCAACAAATTACTCAGAAAATTACAAGAAAAAGATCTAGTTAAATTACCTTTAAGTTCCAATAGTGGAGATGCCCCTATTGTAGCCACAGCTGTCCTGGGGCACAAGGACAGAAGCGAGGCTGTCGTACACTGGCGTAACCAGATCCTTTGAGCACCAACAGTAGGCAGAAGGGTGAAGTGTGTTGCTCAATGACACAATGACTGAGACCGATAGAACGATGGGTCGAACCAGGAACTCTCCCGTTATAGGTCGAGCTCCTACCTCCTGAGCCACTGTTGTCAGTAAAACACAATTTAGAGGTAGAACAGGATATTGTGATATAACTGATGTCTGTGTCACAAAGACATCTGGTTGCTGTCAACATCTGACTTTGTCTGGTGAAGTTGGTATCATGCCTAATTCATACCTCCCGGTCTGCAGCACTGCAAAACCTGTGTGGCGTAACTTTGGTCATCTGTACCTGTTCCATATCGCCTGCCTAATTTTTGTGATTATGCTGTATGTGCCCCACTATCACAATAATACTCCCCATCCAGAGAGAGAGCCTCAACTGTCACTGGACAACAAATGATCAAATCACAAGTACAATACACCTACCCCTTGCATGGGTCAAAGCCATCACCCCCCAAAAAGCATAATTTCCTTACGGTCAAACCATTGAACCATACCTAAATTGTTTCAGCTAAGGTTTCAGTATCAGTCTTGCAATGCACATTCCATAAGTCAACTTTACCTGTTAATTAGGAAGGATGTTTTTAAGAATGAAAACCGATGACTGGATTTGACATGACACAACATCTTTAATATTTGTGCTTGAACGGAAGGTGGGTGTGGAGATGAAGAATATGAAGGAATCTAAGGGTTTGACATTCTTAATGTTGATGTTCATAGCAGAGCAGAGACGCTAAATGATCATCCCTGTTTTATGGTGCCCAGACACACCTTAAATGTTGCTGTTTATTCTCTTCTTCTCTGCATACACACACATAAACACACACATTGGTTCAGTTCCGCTCTATTTTCCATCTGCTCCATGAGGGTTAATCTGTGGATGTGTTCCAATGCCCTCCTCTTTGTCTCTTCTCCCTCTTTCTCCTCCTCCTCTTCTCTTCTCTCTCATCACTCCATCCCCTGGGCCTGTAGATGGCCTGTTTCCTTGCATCTCTACATTGAAGGGGGGAAGCTAAGAGGTTGCCTCTCCGCTCGGCCGGATGGCTGGAGTGGAACTGAAAGATGTTTACTAAATAGCCCCCATGTCCCTGCGCTTGGCATTTAGTAGTCAGGAATCCACTCGCCTGTTACAGCAAAAATACAAGGGAGAAACGACTAATGGCGCACTTTGGTGTCGTGCACATTGCCTTCTGTCGGTTTCAAACATTTTAATAAGTCATTTCAATTAAAGTGTTCGTCCTTGCAACGTACTTTTGTCAAGGGAAACACTACAGCATCATTTTGCACTAACTGTAACACCTTGCTTCACATTCAATTAGACATAAATTCACACAGGATGCCGCTCGGAAAAAAAAGCACCACCTCCTAGTTGCTGAGAAGGAGCGCAGTTACTCTCACTTTCTTTTCTTGATTATATTTCATAAGAAAAGGCAGTGTGTGCATTACATCAGCTTTTTAAAAGGTACAATTAGCTGGAGGACTTGCAGTCCTGGCAAAGGTATTCATACACCGTACACCTTTTGATATTTTTGTCGTGTTTACCTTCAAGAGCAAGATAAACTTTATTGTCCCCTAGGGGCAATTTGTTTTGTAGCTAAGAAAGAACAAATCGAATTGACAGAAATAGTGAAAAAACTACAACATGATACAACCAGGATACAAGCATAAACTACTATAAGCTTAAGCAAGTTGACACTAATAGGGGCAAATGAACATTTGTATTTCACTTTATTGCCATGTATCTGCGAGCTGATGGCAGCAACCTGTAATTACAGTAAAGATGGTGGTATGGGTCAGCAAGGTTAGCTTTAGCCGTCTTATTGTCTCTAGTTCTGTAGAGCTCGGGGAGTTCTGCCAGACTTATCCCAATCAGTTTGCTGCACAACCTTTACAACATTGTGTAGTCTATTTCTGTTTTTCAAAGTGACCAACTCAAACCAGCATATAAAAGAAAACATTAAAATTGACTCGATAATTCAGGAATACAAATATTTCCATTTTAAAAGAAATAGCACTTTATTTAGTCCTTCAGACCCCAAAGCACTTTCACACTACATTCAGTCATGCACACACTGGTGATGGCAAGCTACATTGTAGCCACAGCTGCCCTGGGGCACAATGACAGAAGCGAGGTGGCCGAACACTGGCGCCACCGTCCCTCTGACCACCACCAGTAGGCAGAAGGGTGAAGTGTCTTGCCCAAGGACACAACGACTGAGAGGGTTGGAGCAGGGGCTCGAACCAGCAACCCTCTTAGCACAGACTGCCTCCATATTAGCCTCAAAGGTCAAGCAGTTGTTGATAACTGTACCAAGTTTATTTGTAAGGATGTGCAACTTCCAACAGCCTGTCCATGGCTAAAAACACGAGGGCATGGTGGAGGCTTCTGTTCAAAACCAATTACAATTTCTTTGGTTTTTGAGACAATGTTCAGAAATGAGCACTCCCACCTCCATTAAAATCATTTACCACAGAATCAGGTCATCAAGCTTACTTCAGTGTATTTCATTGGGATCCTAAATGACAGGCCAGCAGAAAGTAATGCAAACAATACCATGAAGACCAAGTAACACAGTAGACAGGGAGAAAGTTGTAAAGAAATTGAAAGCCAGCTTAACTTTTAAATCAATATTCCCAGCTTTAAAATTTGTTTTAGCACTCTTTAATCTATAGTCTGAAAATGGAAAGAGTATTGCACAACTGCAAAACTACCAAGATGTGTTTGCCGGACAAGTTGAACATTACTGACACAGCAGCCAAGAAATGCATTTACTCTAAAATTCTGGCCTTTATGGAACATTGACAACAGAAAAAAACCAAACCATTAAAGGTCCCAGTTTGCCACAAGTCATGTAGAAAAAACAACAATCACATAGAATCTGCTCTGTTTGACCAAAATGTAACTTTTTGACTTAAATGCTAAAGTCTGTGTTCGGACACTATTGACGCGCATCACTTTGAACATCTTATTTCAAACTTATGGGTTCAGTTTTAGTTTCCCATCACATGTTGACATGTCCTTGGGCAAGGCATCTAACCCAAGGTACCTATTGATCTCCTCCTCTAAAAACGCTTATAGCGGCATATTTTAATAGCTTACGCACCTTATATACTTTAATATGCATTGATACACTCAGTTAACACTGTCTCGGTACTTCCGCAGAAGCTCATGTTTACAGTCTGTCTTATTTCTACTCAAGGGTACAGTCAATCAAAACATTTATAAATAAATGGTGCTTCAGCACTGGCTGCTTGCCAAACATCAGCCAATAGCGAGTCAAGTCAGATTGCACAACCATACTTTGTTCTAGCTTCCCAAGCTGCATTTTGTTTAGAATATTTTACATATACACGCTATGAAAAAATAGGCGGGTGTCCACTGTTTATTCATGTGTTATAATAGCCCAGTCAAAGTTGAGATCTAAATATGATTGGCATTCTATGACACACCTTGAAAATGGCTGTTCACATTTAAAGGTTTGAGGTATTTTGTCCTTATCTCAGACTAGCCACTGTAACTACTGCCAAATGTAAAAATTGTCTCAAATGTTTGCCTCACTTTTAAAATTTTCATTTGTCCAAAAATATTAACAACTTTCCCTTGTATCATTTTCCCTTCTCGAATATGTGCAAGTTTTTTGTGGGTCTCCAGCAAACCACTGTATCTGTCAGAGGAACTTGTAAGCTCAAAGACACACACCTGAGACCTGGCTGCAAGAGGGACCAAGCAGGCTCATCATAAATCAAGATGATAAACCCTGATGATAAGTCAGTCAGGGTGCCATCAGAAGCAGCAGGAGGAGACATGCCCTCGGAATACAGGGACACTGGTGACACCTATCACCTTCACATGTCACCCTGCTGAGGCACACACAAAAAGATTTCTCTCACCGTTCACTCTGGTCCTTCAAGTAACTTACACCAAGGATGTACCGCGGCCCCTCAATCAATAAGTAACAGTTTTTAAAAAAGTACATTAAGCTACATTATGGTTTTATCTGCTGTTATTTGTCTGATTTATTGCAGGTGTATCTGATTTATTGATTGATTATGTTTTAATCTTGTACAGCACTTTGGTCACCTTGGGCGAGTAAAGTTTTTTGTAATTAAAGGTTGATTGATCGATGCACTTTATAAGGATCAAACTTTAAAAGTGAGTCAAAGCAAAAAAAAAAAAAAAAAAAAAACGGGTCTGCTGTCACTAGTTCTCACAGTGAGGAAATTCACTTGAAAAGTGGCCACAGCTATTAGCCTGGGCCGACCCTCATTAAGAGATTATTAACTGATTCCTCCCAAAGAGCTATTTACCTAATTAAAACTCAAGCCCTTGTCTTGTGTTGCCCAAATGAATGTCTATTAAACCCATCGTGTTCATTGAGAAGCAACAAACTCAGCCCCATGCTGCCAGGGTTAGCAGGAAGATGGAGAGTTAAATCACACTCAGAGAGGAGAGTGTTTGACAGACCTGGTCCTTGTGTCGCTTGTCACGCACATTTGATATTTTGATAGCTCCCCGTCTTTTCCCATTAGCCCCTGGGGTCCCAAAACCATTTTAGATGTTTATCGCCAAAGC
The DNA here is from genome assembly GCA_963556495.2 of Valencia hispanica. Taxonomy (NCBI): domain Eukaryota; kingdom Metazoa; phylum Chordata; class Actinopteri; order Cyprinodontiformes; family Valenciidae; genus Valencia; species Valencia hispanica. The sequence continues at coordinate 39,309,581 of OY747710.1, read as the reverse complement.
GCTGGGGGTTAATTTCGTGTCTCGTCAGGAGCGCCGGCAAAGGGCTGTATTGGCTGTCACCCATCGTGGCTGAGCGTCGCAATCGGCCGGCTTATCACGCCGAGTTGTGTTACACTGACTGACACATGACAATGACCCTGGTGACTCTCAGAGGGCTGATAGCATCTGGGCTTTCTTTTCGAAACTCTCTCATTCTTTTCCACCTCCATCTTTCTCTGTATCTGCAGGCGATGGAGAAATTGGGACTTTCGTCCTTTGGGAGGCGGGCAGAGTAAGAGGGTGTCTTTGAAAGAGTGTATTGCTCACCGCCATGCACACATAGAACATACAGACATAAAAGCTCAGTGGGTGCACACCGAAATCAAAAGTAGTTCTGATTGTGCAGAGTATGTGTGCATGTGTGATTAATATGCATGCCTATCTGTGGAGATCTAGTGTTATCAGTGACATAAAAAAGTATTGGTTTCACTTTTCGGTGTTGAACTGCGTGGTGCCAGAGGGCATGCTGCTCAATAATCGGCTAAAAACATGCACATACAACACAGTTTAAGAGACTTCAAACCAGTGTTTGTTGAGTACTTGCAGGTGGCACATTTATATGATATGCGTATATACACACAAGCCCACACATTCAAAAGAAATATCCTAGTCAATTCCAGGCTTTTCTTTGGTTTTCTTCCCCTTAGCTTTAGACGTTTTTAGTTTTCTTAAAGTGACAGGCAGTTGGATGGGGTATATTATTGCTCGCACACCCAGGTTTTATGATGTAAAATGGACCAGAACTATACGACAATGGAAGCATTTCTTGTGCCATGCAAAATTCTGTTAAGATCAAAACTGTTCAAACCCCTGGCAGATTTGTATATAAAGAAATGTAAATATATATATACACACTTGTAGGATCAGGCATATATATATAATATCAAGTTTTTTTCCAAAAGTATACCCCCTATACATTGTCTTTTAATATTTTGAGAGATTCTTGTGTCATTTTGTATCAGAGACAAAGTTCTTGGTTAAAAGGAGTGTAAATAATTTTGCTTAAAAAAAAAGAAATTGTAAATGACCTGCATTTGTATAGCGCTTTATCAAGTCCGAGGACTCCAGAGCGCGTTACGCTACATTAGTCACTCACTCATACACACATTCACATGCTGATGGCGGAAAGCTACATTGCAGCCACAGTTGCCATACAAGCGGAGCCATTGGACTTTCTGTCCACCACCAGGCAAGGCGGGTGAAGTGTTTCACCTAAGGACACGACTGAGACCGACAGAGTGTGCCTAACTCTAACTTAAGTTTACTATTTCATGGGAAAAATTGGCAATCACTTCACTGAATATAGAAAATAAAGAGTATTTAGGTAAAGCACTGTATGACCACTCACCTATGAGACACTCATAACTAAACTAGATCTATACAGTTTTACTCAATGTGTTTATGTCTCAAGAATAATGAAAAGTACACAACTTCAACTTCTTCTGGTTGAGATCATAATAATCAGATCTTGAGTGATGTAAAGAACATGATAAACAACTCTCAAGAGTGGTTCTCATTGTCAAAACAAAGGAGGCGCTTCTATGTGTGCTTTCACAAATGTTTCAAGTAATTTTTCAAAACCTGAGCAAAAGTTTTGATGCTTACATTTAAGCAGTCAATGAAAGACAATGACAGAAATTCCTAGTATTAGTGGCCCTTTTCATCCTAAACTTGGTTTCTAGTGATGGGAATGGCGTCTCTTGGTCCAGGAAAAATACATTTACTTTTGCCTCCATGTGCCACGAAGGACTTTTTGTTACACTTTTCAAAGGAGAATAAAACAACCTTAAAATATTTCTGGAAAACAGAGAAAAAGCTTCATGACTATCTGCTTATATTGCAGCCAGCTGACAGAGTGAGGACACAAAGAATGTGGTGTACATGGAGATGGAGGTTGGGCAGTTGAGCCGTTCCTCCTATCAACTCTCACCAGCTTTCCTGTCCCAAGTGAGGAGAAGAATTCCCACAGCATGATACAGCTTCTGCCATGTTTTACTGTGGTGATGGTGTGTCCAGGGTGATGTGGGGTGTTTGTTTTCTGCCAAGTGTAGTTACGGTATCATCTGTCCAAATCAGGCCCCTTTTTCCACATGTATACTGTACAAGTAAGACACTGCTGGGTTTTTGATTTGATCGGCTCCACAGTCTCTGAATCCCACTGGATGTAGTTGCGCTGCTGTCAGCTAAGATCTTTTCATTCAGACGACTAAGAGGGGATTCTGCTGTTCAAGCTGCCAGTTCAGAATATGTGGCGCAGCTTTAAGAGGCACAGCTAAGACTCTCAATGGTAAAGGAAGTAGTGGGAACTGCCATTGATTGGCCTACACAGCAGTTAATTACCACAGAGACTCTAGATGAAGACCAGCTGAGACACAGCCCACAGATTCACGACGCAAGTCCCTTTGCTGCTTGGTTGTAAAGAGATGTGGCAGTAGCTGTTCATCTTTTTCTATTAAACATGAAACGACAATTAAATACTTGTTGAGACTTTCTGCTAAATGTTCAACGGGTTTCACCACAAGTCTTCTAAAGTCCTGCGGAGTCTGTGCAACTCAGAGCTGCTTTAGATTAAAGCAGAGGAACAAAGCTTCCTAAATATTAATTCTGTCAGTGAATTTAGTCAGATTTATGAACATATATATATATGTTCATATCTATCTATCTATCTATCTATCTATCTATCTATCTATCTATCTATCTATCTATCTATCTATCTATCTATCTATCTATCTATCTATCTATCTATCTATCTATCTATCTATCTATCTATCTATCTATCTATCTATCTATCTATCTATCTATCTATCTATCTATATATATGTGTGTGTGTCAGAAACTTAGTTGAGTCATCCTGGTCCATGCTACTACTAAATGTTTAACAGTCAGAGATGATACCTTTGCGGATGTTTGTTCAAGTGAAGAAACCAAAAAGAGTGTGTGTTCATCCATGTGTGTGCGATTCTTTGGGCGCCAGCCATGTCAATCAGCCCCCTGCAGCGCAACTGCCCTTCACACTTCTGTTTATCTACTGCTGCTGAGGACTGGCAAGACTGATAAGAGTACATCACTCCCCGTCTCCCGCACTCTCTCCCAGTCTCTCTGTCTGTCTCTGTCGACGCATTAAACACAAACGCACAGACCGTTAGCCGTCACTTTCAGCCAGGTTCATCTGAATTATGTTTCAGCCCACTTACAGAGAACATTGTGCTGTCTAAAACCTGACCCCCTTCGCTGGTAGGCCTTGATGTACTATTTGCCCTCCAAATCCAAGGTGTGTTCTGCGAAATCAGAGGTTAAATCTCTGTTCATTGAGGATTTTTAGCTTCCAGTGGAGGGCTTGTGTGGGTTTTTTGGGAAAATGATACATTTTATTTCAAATTTGTTCTTTTTCAGTCTGCTTGATTAATCTTGATGTGAGATTAAGCTGTTTCAGAAAGCTCCCCATATCATAACCAAGGATCAGAGAATATTTTCACCTAGAAAACACATGTCAGTGGCAATGCTGATTAACACAAATCCCACAAAGGCCTTTATTTCCCCCATCTTTCTTTATCCTGCTAACTGCACGTTTACCTAGAGACTGACTATCTTAACAGCAGCCTCTGGTTGGTATTGTCAGCCATGATGTCACCTGGAATGAGAACACTGAGGCACCCTTTTGGCATGAGTATGAGTATATGGATATGCCGGGTGTTTAAGGAGTTTGCATGCGAGTGTGCGTGAGTGCATTTGTGCACGGCACGGCGAATCTGTGTGCGTGCAAATGTCTGTGTGTGTCCTCACTCAGTCAGCCAGCTGAGTCTGCAGTCAGTTTACGTTTGACTGCAGGGCAAATGCTCGAGCAAGAAATGAATTCTGACTCGCCGAGCGCCTCACATAAATTCCCTTTCTCATATCCCGACACAAAAGACAACATATCTGCATTGCATTAGCCCTGGGACTCCTTTCTCATTCGGATGATGATTTAGGGATGTTGAGGTCTCTTCATGAATGTCAGAGCTGTGGTGGAGAGAAGCAGTGAAACAGAGAAGGAGGAGAGACGATCAGACCAAATGGCTTTGGGTGTGTGTAAGGCTTTTTGAAGGAAGGGATTGAAATTGTGCTCAAATTATATTTAGATTTGACTAGAATTTTTTTTTCATATTGTACCTACTATATGATAGTGCTGTATTCAAAGCATTTAGATATCTTGAAAAAAAATTTAAATGCTGCCTTGTTACAATGACAATGTATTGTATGGAACATTTCCTTATCTTCAAAAAATTTTAAGTAAAGGAATTATTCATGATACAGTGGGTACAGAAAGTATTCAGACCCCGTTAAATTTGTCACTCTTTGTGTCATTGCAGCCATTTGCTAAAATCAAAAAAGTTATTTTTATTTCTCATTAAAGTACACTCAGCACCCCATCCTGAATGTAAAAAAACAGAAATGTAGATTTTTTTGCAAATTTATTAAAAAAGTATTTAGACCATTTGCAGTGACACTCATATTTACCTCACATGCTGTCCATTTCTTCTGATCCTCCTTGAGATGGTTCTGCTACTTCATTGGAGTCGAGGTGTGTTTAATTAAACTGACTGGACTGGATTAGGAAAGGCACACATCTGTCTATATAAGACCTTACAGCTCACAGTGCATGGCAGAGCAAAAGAGAATCATGAGGTCAAAGAAACTGCCCAAGCAGCTCAGAGACAGAATTGTGGCAAGGCACAGGTCTGGCCAAGGTTACAAAAGAATCTCTGAAGCACTTAAGGTTCCTAAGAGCACAGTGGACTCCATAATCCTCAAATGGAAGAAGTTTGGGATGACCAGAACTCAGACCTGGCCATCCAGCCAAACTGAGCAACCGTGGGAGAAGAGCCTAGGTGAGAGAGGTAAAGAAGAACCCAAAGATCCCTGTGGCTGAGCTCCAGAGATGCAGTGGGGAGATGGGAGAAAGTCCCACAAAGTCAACCATTACTGCAGCCCTCCACCAGTCGGGACTTTATGTCAGAGTGGCCCGACGGAAGCCTCTCCTCAGTGCAAGATATATGAAAGCCTGCATAGTTTGCCAAAAAACACATGGACTCACAGACTATGAGAAATAAGATTCTCTGATCTGATGAGACCAAGATTGAACTTTTCGGCGTTAATTCTAAGCAGTATGTGTGGAGAATACCAGGCACTGCTCATCACCTGCCCAATACAATCCCTATAGTGAAAAATAGTGGTGGGAGCATCATGTTGTCGGGGTGTTTTTCAGCTGGTTGCAATTGAAGCAAAGTTTAATGCGGCCAAGTACAGATATATCCTGGAAGAAAACCTCTTCCAGAGTGCTCAGGACCTCAGACTGGGCCGGACGTTCACCTTTCAACAGGATAATGACCCTAAGCACCCAGCTAAAATAAAAAAGGATTGGCTTCAGAACAACTCTGTGACTGTTTTTGACTGGCCCAGCCAGAGCCCTGACCTAAACCCAATTGAGCATCTCTGGAGAGACCTGAAGATGGCTGTCCACATAAGTTCCACCATCCAACCTGACAGAACTGGAGAGGATCTGCAAGGAAGAATGGCAGAGGATCCCCAAATCCAGGTGTGAAAAACTTGTAGCATCATTCCCAAGAAGACTCATGGCTGTACTAGCTCAAAAGGGTGCTCCCACTCAATACTGAGCAAAGATATTTTGCACATGTAGACGTATCTTGGTGTAATAAGATGCAGTATCCTTCACTCTGAATATGTTTAACATTTTACTTTGGAGTGTAAATGTAAAGTTAGGGTACATGGTTGGTGTTTTAAATGTGATGTGATTGGTCTGAAATAAATAGGTCACTGAGGAGTTAAATGTGAGCAGAAGACGACATTGACCAAAGCGTAAAGCAAACTCTACAAAAAGTCAGGCATCTGAAAGTTGTTAACATGTATCTCACCCTAGACAAGCCAAGACAGACTAAAACATGAAAGACAGAAAGAAAGACAGAAAGAAAGAAAGAAAGAAAGAAAGAAAGAAAGAAAGAAAGAAAGAAAGAAAGAAAGAAAAAATAAAAAATAAAAAATAAAATAAAATAAAGAGTCCACAGGAAGACACAACCATAATAAACCGACTTACATTGACTGATGAAGCGCAGGTGGAGAGAATAAAGATAATCACACTGTTTCGGGGGACAGATATAACTTGCCTTGGTGGAGACCACCTAAATAAGACAGGAACTAATATTTTGTGGACTCAAAGGAACTTCAAAAAGAGCAGGAAAGACAATAAATGGTTTGATACCACAGATTATGTCACATCAACCAAGATAAATATAAATCAAGACAGTAGAAAAAGTTGAAGAGGTTTATTTACGTTTATGTTCTCAAAACCTTTTAGGGTTGTGTAAAATGTTTTTATTTTATTTTGACAAATAATGTTTATCAATATTTTATTCTCCAAATCTGAGATTTGTTCGTCATTCCAGGTGTTGGAATGGAAGCCCTTTCAATATCAGTACATAAGCAATTTATTTGCTTCCAAAAATGAATGTTACTCCTTTCTTTATTATGAAATGTAAAGCATTTAATTTAAATTTAAAAATAAAAGTTTTTGCATAAATCTGTAACACCTGTAGTTCAGTTCATTAATTGTTTGGGAAACAGCCTGGGAATAACAGGTGCTGTAAACTCAACGCTGGTTATCAATTATAAGACTGGTTCTACTGGAGGATTCTTCCTGTTAAAACAAGGTATTTCCTCTCAACTATCACCCCGTGCTTTCTCAGGTTGGAGGACTGAAACAAAGTGTTACTGTAGGGTATTATAGAATAATGTAGAACACTGTTTGGAGGCTAGATTGAATACAGTAATTGATATATAACAGATAGAAAATGAGGACCATTCTGTTTAGTATCAGGACAATGCACACTTGGGCTTGCACTCCTTGATACCAGATGTACTCCCTAGGAGAATATGTGTAGGAATGTGTTTATACTGAGGCTGAGAATGGGGGGGGCACAAGTAACTGGAATGGACCGGTTCCAGGAGGGGCAACAGAGAAGATAAAAGATGAATTAAGAGAACAATAGCTTTTTGGATAGCTGTTCTATCTGAGGAGGATCCAACCAGCCAGGGTCATGTTCCCTTTGCTTGACTGCTTTAAATTTTTGTATCAGGGCTTAATCCTTTATTAGATACATAAACAAAGGTTTTGCTTCTGCAGTTCTTTGATTATTCCACCAGACTGGATAAAAGAATCAGGTAGTAAGCATTAATTAAGAGGCACCTGTCTCATTGTTAAAGGGACAGAGGAAACTCTTACATTACCATCCTAACCAATTAATACAAAGATGATATAACACAACAATAATTACATCACTTTTATTTAAGAACTATAGTTATTGTGAGTTGAAATGTAACTTGAACTGTGGACAGAAAGATTGGCTAGTCGGCACCAGGCTACGCCCCTTTTGGCACACGGCATCACACAGCCCACAGACCTATCACATGTCTACCTGTTGCTAACTGGAGAAGGCACATCGATAAACGTTAAGGATTTCAGGACATCCTGATTTAAATAGATGAAAAACAGGAAAACTGACTGCAGTAATAACTTAATAAAAAGTATTCACCTGCCATTTCTGATGCTTTAATTTTGGTCTAGGGGGTAATTACTTTTTCATGATTTGAATAGCTTTTTTTTGTTTGGTTTTTTGCTTGGTGAACAAAATTATCTTTTCAAAAAAGGTTGGTTTATGTCAGATTGGGTTTTAAATATGTTTGGTAACCTGAAATATTCAGGTGTGATATTTTCCCAACAATCTGTAAGGGGGAAATATATTTTCACAGCACTGTATTTAATATAGGTTAAAATTCACCCTGTTAACTTTTGAAATTCGCATTATGAGAAATGAATAGGAGCTGTATAAATGAACTGATTTTAACTGAAGTGTTTTCTCACAACGTAAAGACCTCAGGTTCAAATCTTTTCCTGTGCAGGCTTTTCCCATGTTCATTTCACACGTCTGGATCTGCTGGAGATTTCTTCTGGTTAGAAGGGAGCTTTTCCTCCCCACTCTCACCTGTGCTTGCTCGGGAGGGAAGTCTAATGTACTAAAGAATTGATGCAGTTTTTTTTTTTGGACTCCTTGGATCTTAGATCAAAAACGTTCTACCAACAATGCATGTTTTCTGTTTTGCTGACTCTGATTAAAACTGTATTGATTCAGAAGGGATGTAATTAGAATTCTGCTCTGAATCTGACTGTATGGGATTCTTACTGTAACTGGAAATACATTGGAGCTGTTTGCCTTTTAATATGTGTAGAGGTCATTTTTGTTGTAAACTTGCACTATATAAATAAAGATCTGAATGATTTGTTTCACTATTCATTTCATTAACCTTTCAAAGTGAAAATAAAGTGTTATATAATAATAATAATAAGAAGAAGAAGAAGAAGAAGAAGAAGAAGAAGAAGAAGAAGAAGAAGAAGAAGAAGAAGAAGAAGAAGAAGAAGAAGAAGAAGAAGAAGAAGAAGAAGAAGAAGAAGAAGAAGAAGAAGAAGAAGAAGAACTATAAACACACCTGTAGGATTTGCCCAGATGTGTTGAAGGAGGAGGAAAAAATATGTATTCAAAGTAATAAAACTGAACTTATGATAAGATACAGAAGGCTCCTAGCTTTGGAACTCTAGTTTTCTGTGTCTGTTTTAAAAAAACAAAAACAAAACAAAACAAAAAACCCTTGCAAGAAAGCTTCTACCTCAGGCTTTATACAGGAAGCTCCTCCTACAGTCAGAACTACCATTATTTAAGTACAAACTACATGTGCATAAACTACACATAAAATTTAACAGTACCCAATTTGATTAACCAAAACCATGACATAAACAAATTGTCTGGTTGCATGCACCTGATTTTGTTTCTTCTCAAAAACGTTGTGATGAACAAAGACACCCCTAGGCAAGGTATTAGAGGTGGAACATCCCAAAATCACCCTTTATATTTAAGGCTTTGAAAGCCTTGAGCTCTGGTTTGACACAGTGGCTTAGGACACACATGAAGGTGAGATGAAAACAACACTTACAATCTGGTAATCTTTACTATCTAGATCAATTAAGCAACATGAAATTAAAATTCCTGTCCTTCACCATAAAGAACACAAACGAAGCAGCACAATTTTGTAAACCAGCCAGATGTAACGAAATGAACAAAATTGTTCAGCCATTGGTCGTTTGTGAGCAAACATATAAGTTACTCTGTCGGCATTGGTCACTCCATGACAACACCGTTTATACACATAAGAATCAAAATAAGTGGTTTCCAATTATAACTCTAATTTGGTTTTAAATCCGTTTGAACCTTTTTTTTATTTTATGTCTGAGTTTATAGGATGGGCATCATTTTCAGCAGCCTAGTTATTCACATTTGAAACTTTGACCTTTCCATACTTGTAAAACAGCAAAACTCGGTGCTCCAAATTGTGCTTTGCTACATGTTGTCTCGTTATTTTCGCCATGCCTCAGCCAGGATGGAGGAGTTGTCATTGGGAAAGGTTTTAACCTTCATTTGGAGCTCCAAGGATAAAGGTCCGTTATACTGGATGTTGTGGAGGTTGTCTGTGTGTGTGTCTGTGTGTGTGTGTGTCTTTATGGGTGTGTGTGGGGGGATGTTTCATGGTGTTGGAAAGGAGAGGGTAAGATGCAGGTGTGAACCTCTCATTATCGAGTGGCATGTGTCCCGTCACTCATTCATTGTTGCCGGCCATGTTCACATCTGCGCTCGTTCACATTACTCATCCTCTGTTTGCCCCACCTGACCTCCCTCTGTGACACATATTCTAACATACCCCCCCCGCACACACACACACTCACGTTAGTGTGCAGCTGAGAATACAGGCAGACACGACCTCTACCACTACAATATTTATGCCTCTCTTTTGTTCCTGTGCATTCAACTTGGAAAAAGGGAAATTGTTTAACAAAATACAGCTTTTGCATAATTTACTGCTCTTTTCTGTTCGTACCCACCACTTCTTTGTAGCTTCTTTTCTTACCTTGCCCTGAAAGAAATAGCTCTCTGCAATATGGTGCGTCTTCATATAATCAGTAAATATGATGATTGTGACTTAGTAAAAAAAAAAAACAAGATTCAGTTTCTCAGAAATATTCAAATATTACATATGTCCACCTATTGAAAAGTATGTACTACATGTACTACAGTACAGTATGATCACACAATTCAGCTTCTCAATGTTTGCTGGCCAATCAAGTACAGTGACACCATGGTCATTAATGTGGGTATTGCAACACTGAAGAAGCTCCATAAGAAGAGCATGAAGACCAATGAGCAGGAGTCTGATCCCTATGTTTACATGGACACAAGTAATCGGATTAAAAGCCTGATTGAAATAAAATAGCTTCATGTTAACACGCCATTCGGAATACTCTGACCCGATCACACTCATTCGGATCAACATCTCCTTCCGACTGAGACGGCAAGATTATGCCGATTTTTATTCCGATCGCTGTGCATGTACACACTTCTTCCAAATGTGAGTCATTACTGCGAATGTCTGTTGCGTCATGTACCTTACGTTGGTGTAAAATAAAAAAGGGATTCTGATTTGAATTTGACTGTGCACACAACAATAAAAGCTCGTAGATGTAAAACCGTGACCAGAAAAATCAAAAGCACGCTCTGCAGAAAATCGTACCGCTCCATTTGAAACACATGCAGCCATGTTTGTTTACAACGGAAGTCTGCTACTTCTTCTTCTACAGCATGTTATACAGTTCTGCGCATGTCAAAATGATTTATTACGATAGAACGTGTGACGGATGTAAACGCTTGTCATAAAGATATTTTGCACATGTAGACAGGGCCGCTGCTAGGCTTTTGGAGGCCCTAAGCATAATTGGCCAGGGAGGCCCCCCTCCAAACACAAACAAAACTCGAGTTCCCACTTAACTTGTTGCTATTTATTTTCAAATTGGCATTAAATAAACATATGAACACGAACATTTAGATATTAAGTAATATACAGCATAAAACAAAAACAAAATAAACTGCAACAACAGCAGTAATATATAAATAATATATAAGTAATATACAAAACTTTCTTTAGAGCAGCATGGCATGCCACGGACCGGTGCTGCTCGGTCGTGTCCAAAAATAATGCCCGTCGGATATAGTCCTGGTCCTGTTAGTAGCTTATGGTCTTTTGTGCAGGCTACGGGTTTGACATTGGCTGTATGCTAACGTGTATGCTAACGTTGAGGTCAATAATATAGTTTTTGACAGTGTTTTCTGTTTTGCCAAAACAATTAGGCCTTGACATAGGGTGGCCAAAAAGGAGGACATTTTTCAAGACTCAACAAATCTAGGATAAAAACTTATAGTTGCACTTACATCACTGTAATACAGAGAATTAGGAACTACTGGACCAGTTCTCGGTTCGGAGGAGTGGTACTGCAATTAAAATCAGAGATCAGAGTCAGGATCTCAACATTAATTTGAAAATCCTGCTCAGTAAATTATCAGCCGGCAATTTACTGAACATATAAACACATAACATACAGTTCACATTCATGCAAATACTTGAGTTTGCTGCTCACGACACCTTTCTTTGTAACCTTCAGGCTAAACTTGTTTCTGTTCTTTCAACCAAATTATTGTTTAAAAAAAACTGACCTGCATGACAGACCATGCAGAAAAGTTTGTTTAACTCAAATGCATTTACATAAAACTGTGAGACAAAAGAAGAAACATAAAATCTCTAACACTGGTCAACTTAATGAGGCGGCAGCTTTCATGTCTGCCGTTAAACTTCACAAACAAAAACAGCTGACTGCCGCCAAATACAGGCTTATAATGTCAGGAAAATCAAACACAAGGGGTTTAACACAGATATACATTTTCCTGTTTTACAGAGGGAGTTTGAGGCTTAATTAGCTTGTAAACTCGTCACATGCATTTCCGAAAATTACCTGACATCATTAGTCATTCAACAACAGAGTAGCCTGGGATACGAAACGTTTTGAGGGCTGTACCATTAGGGTCTTTATATAAATTAGATAAAAACATTTAATTTGCCCAAATTGTGAGTGATAGGTTACACAATTAAGAAAAAACAACGGTGGGCCTGTTATAACTAATTTATGTATTATAGGCAATAGGCTAATGTAATAATTTTCATGACATTTCTTTGGAAACCCTTTTTGGAGGCCCCCGCCAGGTACTTGGGGCCCTACGCGCTCTGCATACTTTGCGTATGGACAGCGGCGGCCCTGCATGTAGATGTAGCTAGTGGCTCAGTAGGTAGAGTAGTTGTCTAGCAATTGGATGGTCGTAAGTTCAATTCCAGCTTCCTCCTGTCACATGCTGATGTGCCATTGGGAAAGGCACTTAACCCCAAGTTGCCTGCCGAGCTGTGTGTGAATGTGTGCACGTTTTTGAGTGCGAATGGATGAACATGGCTCCAGTGTAAATCGCTTTGAGTGGTCAGTATGACTAGAAAAACTCTATATAAGTCCAGTCCATTTACCATTTGTCATCAGCTCAGGGAAGAGGCTTCTGACGCTGTCATTGGTTCAAGAATTGCTGTCAATTCAACGAAATAGCTGTAGCCCAAGTCCTGCATACATCCGTGTGATGGTGCTTGAAGCTCTGACTTCAGCTGCTGTCCACACCTTGTACCTCTTCTCCAAACTCCTAAATAAGCTTTGCTAAACAACCATCTAAAGCTGCAATGATCCCTGTTGCATATGCTTATCTTTCTAAGACACTTTTTCCTTCCGCTCAACTTTGTATTAATATGCTTGAATACAGCCCTCTTTGAACAACCAACTTCTTTAGCAATGACCTTTTTTGTGGCTAATCATTTATAAAGATTTTGTCAATGACAATCAAATTGGCAGTCTTTCATATGAGTGTGTAGACCAGTTCTGAATATATAATTCAAATTTTCTGAACTGAATATGGAAATCTGAGAGCATGAAAAATAATTCAGAACCCAACAGAACAATGTCTTCCTGAATTAATTTAAATACCAAGAAGTTGCTTAAGATCCAGGCCATAATACCAGATGCAGAAATCAAGATGGATTGCTTTTTATTCCCGTGTTGTAGGGTGGGAATCCTCCTCTCTGTATACTTGAGTTGTAGATTTAGGGGAAAGGAAAGTGGGTGTTAGTGTGCGATGTGGTGGGGGGGTGCTTTTTGCACTGGGCTGTGCTGTGTGCATCATTTCATGGGTGACAGAAATTGGAGAGTCCCCAGAGGATAACTCCTTCTGCTCTGGAAAGCCAGCGGATGGAAAGACTTTAGGGACTGAGAGAGTTAAAGAAATGAAGTGAGAGAAGAGGGTCCTGCCATTACATGGGATGAATCAAACCACAGCTGGCTGGTTTCATTCGTCCCTTGCCTCCCACTCTTCACATCCGAACCTCCGTCTCATTCAAGCGCCTCCCACCATGTCTCGCTCCTTTTCTGTCAGAAACGGTGTGGAACATTGAGGATCACAGTGTTTTCCCAGAGTTCATTATGCTGATCATGTCTCATGAGAACCGTAGAACTTTGAAACTTAAAACTTGTACATCTAAAGTATTTAATGAATCAACAAAGATGAAAAAAAATGTCTTGCTCTTCTAACACATAAGTACAGATTACTTTCAATTGACCATCTTGTTCCTTCCTAGTTAGCTCAAATCCGAGATTCAGGTTATGAGAGCAGTCATTTTTTTAACCATGCTGTTGGGATTTGAATATAAAAGTCTGATTTTGTGTTGATGCGCAGTCTGCTACTTTTAATCTTTACCTGAAACCGTTTTCCAGCCGTGCTAATTGTAGCATGCTAATGAATAAAGCATGCTAATTTACATTCCTAATATGATGACATTTGGTATTAGGACACCAATAAAGGTAACATCAACTATATAATAGAAAAAATGAAAAATAAAATAAAAAATGAAGTCCAGCTTGGCCAGTTCCAGCTAGTTTTATTGGACATGCACCAATCAATCAGCTAGGAATCAGAAGCCAATATTCCCTTGATCAGCTCTGATTAGTGAATTAATACAGAAAGATCTGATGATTTTGTCCTATTATTTAAATACATAAACTGTTTTAAGTTTAGAAATGCATCAACAAACAGCATGTGCTTTGATGCACTTTTTGAGATTGTTGAAAGTAACTTATTTAAAGAAAAAAACTGTAATTCCAACATTTTCTATTAAATTCCCTACTACTACCAAACTGAAAGAACATGGAGGATATATATTTCTTTCTCTTCGATGTGTTATAGTCCTAGGAATAAAAATCTGAATCCATCAAAGCTGGAACTGCAGGTCAGACCTAACATGAAACCAGAGATCGGCAATGAAATGTTTAATCCCAGTTTAAAAAGTTGTGCTGTTGTTAATGTAAAAAGAGAAACTGAACTGGATCGAACTGAAATAAATAATATTGATGTATTTAATTTTAATATGGATTTTAATGCAGCCTGTTTACCTCTGTCAAATAGTGCCCGGAGATCAGTTTTGTGTATTTGTGCTGAATAAATGGACTGAATTGAACTGAACTAAAGATGCATAAGGGCACAGTGGTCAGTTTTCGTGTCACTGCTTGAAAAGTCACAGGTTTAAATTAAGCTTCGGGCATAAGTATTTATTTTTGCAAACTTGTTTTGTTTAAACAATTGAAAAACATCCTTGTTAGATGATAAGTGTCATAAGTGGTTTCTTTTCCCTGTGCTCGGCCAAATATTGACTGGTGCCCTGTTCAGGCTGTACATGGCCTTTCTTCCAATAAATGCTTCGATAACATCCGCCTCCACCCTCTAAGATCCTGAACAGAATTCAGCAGATCACAGAAAATAGATGGATGAACAAAAATTATGAAAAGCTCATAGGACTCATAATTTATACTCATAGTTCTCTACTGGCAGTAAGTCGGCGTAGAAGAAATTTTGGTTTCAAATAACTGAAAGACAGAACTGAATATATAACATGTGATATGGATAGTTATGTACAGTCAAGAAGATCAATTCTTCAAGCAAAAAAATTCAAGAGATTCTGATATGAACTGAACAAGTGCTAGTGGCTGTCGATGCAGTATTCCATTTCCCTGTGAAGTCAGAATCTGGGAGTGACATTAACTCCAAAATGACACAGAACTCCAACCACAGACTGTAGATATAAGATGGACGGAGCCTCCCTGACGTCACCCCTAGCTTTCTGAAGAGCTAAATTGAAGCCCAGTGGGCGGTTCCCACCACCACCATCTTGGCTGCGTCGCGTGTCTCGTCACTCCTGGAAAATGCAAAAAATGGGCAAACAGGTTGAACTGAGAGTTGGGCCTGTGAGGGTAGGGACGGATGATTGACACCCATCAAACTCTGAGCCGATGTAGCTACAAGCTAACTGAGCTAACCAGGAGCTAATCGAAGCTAACAGAGGTTGGCGGGCTATTTTAGCCAGAAAACTGCAGTTAAGCGACTTTGCTACCCCTTCTAGGAAGAATAATAAATTTTTTGTCAAATAAAAGGATGAAGCTTTGTTGGTCCATAACTTGCACTATAACTATGTGAATTATAATTAAAACAAGTTTTAATAATCAACCCATTTTCGATCAAGCTGCGTTATCTTAAATGCAAACCAGAAATATAATTTTACCTACTGAAAAAAATGGAGCAGAAACTTCTTGGACGGTCTGTTAGTGCAATCATTACCCCAGCAAGCCATATTTGTCCAAAAGGTGCAAGGTTTACATCTGAACATGAATAAACATTACGGTCAAGTTGATCACTGATGGTCAAGTTCAGAGAAACAAAAGGGCCTCAGACATTTAACGTGAGGCCGAGGGTGAGGCCTCCCCTGGAGCAAGTGGGAGGGGGAGGTGTTTAAGACGGCGTTCATCTGAGACCTGTCAATCAAAAGGACATGCCCTTTATTATTCATAATTAAATTATATCTAAACGGATGAGTTAGATTAGAGTTGTCATGACGGTAAACTTGACCTATTAAACCTAAAACGTTTTTTTTGAACCAGGCTGTGAACATGTTTATTTCTGCTGTGACGTTAGCATTTTTAACATGGGAGTCAATGGAAAGTTGCTCCTTTTTGCAGCCAGCCCCTAGTGGATGAGGGGGCTAATGCAATATTCGTCACTTCTGCATTAGCCTCACATTTGGCCCACGGAGTTTGCCCCTTGGTTCCAGTACATTCAAACGCTGTGACAAAATGTTGAAAGGAGGTGCTGTGTGGGTAGATGGTTTGATGGGATATAAATCAGTAGGATAGCAAACAGGGAAGCCATACTGGAGTTTGAGGTCAGGATTGTTGAGAAAATTCCAACTTTCACACTTGAACTTCAGACTTTCAACCTTCTCGGTCATTTTGCCTGCTTGAAATGAGTTCAAATGAAACGCATAATTAAACCATCAAACTCAGTAACAACAAATAAAACATGTTATTTACTTTCCATGTCTTTCTAAACCGTCTGTTGGTGTGACTTGAACAATGAAGAAGAATTTACTGCTGAGGTACGCGTTGCAAAATGCAGGATAATACAGCATTTTATTTTGACAAAAGTAGCTAACAGAAAGATTGATTCTAAAAGCTGTCGCTAAGGTTGGTCAGACAAATTAATATCTTGGCAGATTCATTGATATGTGTCCAAAAAGCCATTGTTTATTAAGACACTTTATGTTGTTGTCCCAATGTATTAGGTCAGTGATAAAACGCCTGGCACTTAGACAATCTCCCTGATTGAAAACTAGCAGCGATTTCAGAAAGTGCAGCCGACTGCATACCTCTCGCTTCACTTCATCCCAAGCATGTAAGGGATCTTGTGGCCACTTACAGTGAGAGACTCGTCGGTTGTGGGATGGCTTAAAATAAATCGGTGTGGAAAAAGAATACCACCACCATCTGTTTAAAAAAGTTACTCATCCAAAATGGTTCTTCATTGTGAGAATACATCAGATGTATTTTATGTGTCCGTCATTCAAGATGTCTTTTTCCAGCTTAGGTATAACTCTTTTTGATTGTAATCTTTTAGAAGCTGCATTCATAGGATATGAATGTGCTCATTCCAAACTGTAAGTACAGGATACCTAACTCATGGTGAGAAAACTCCACATGACCACCAGCCTGTGGCTATATTTCAATCAGCGCTGTTACCCCCACCTCCTACGCTTCCTGCTCCATGTTCTCCTGTTTTTTTTTTTTTCCATGCAGAGAAGGCGGAGGACAGAGAGAGAGAGAGAGAGAGAGAGAGAGAGAGAGAGAGAGAGAGAGAGAGAGAGAGAGAGACATAGAGATAGATTGAGAGAGAGAGATCAGACCACACATACAGATCCAGGCCTCCACCCCCAGCCTCCAGTTCCCCCGCCATCTGTGCACGTCCCTCTGCCTGCAACTCCACAACAACAAGGCCCTGAACCTCTGCCGAGG
Organism: Valencia hispanica; assembly: GCA_963556495.2. Classification (NCBI taxonomy): domain Eukaryota; kingdom Metazoa; phylum Chordata; class Actinopteri; order Cyprinodontiformes; family Valenciidae; genus Valencia; species Valencia hispanica. The sequence continues at coordinate 39,292,135 of OY747710.1, read as the reverse complement.
AGTCAATCCATCACCGGAGAGGGAGAGCGGGAGACGGAGAAAGGAAGTAAAAGTAGAGAACGGATGGGTGAAGGTGAAGGGTGGTAGATGAAGGGGGGACAAAAAGGGAAGAGGTGAGGAAAAGCAAAAGTGAGATGCCATGAAACTTAATCATAGAAAGGGTCGTGTCGGGCAGAGGAGGGGAACAGATTAAATTAGCATAGCATTAGATATGGAAAATGATCTCTGTCAAAATCATCCGCTGCACAATTATAATATGTTAATTACTTATTTCATTAAGGAAGTTTATTATGGCCGCGCAGATGAAATCATGCAGGCCAAAGACACCTGGAGGAAAAGCACTGATGCCTGAATCTCTCTCTCTCTCTCTCTCTCTCTCTCTTCTTCCCTCGTTCCCGTCACTTCTCAGTCTCATCTGCCTCTCTCAACCCCCTCACACCCCTCATTCCTTCACATCTCGCTTTGTTCCTTACTACATAACTTACAGTGTCACATTTTAAAACACCGTGTTTAATATTCACCAAGATCACCGTGGCGAACATCAGAAAAAAAAGGTTTGATGTTTACTTCAGTCATCTGTCTTGTGGTCCATGCAGTAAAAAAGGTGCATACAAATGATCTGCATGCTAGAAGAGCCATATGCGCACATGTGGATTCTGCAGAAACAATAATGAACACCCTTTATAGAGTGGCATCTTGCTCAGAGTCGTATCTGTATTTATGCGTTGATAGGTTTTGTTATGATTGTAAGCAGTTTTGCTGTTCTCTTCAGACCTAAACTGGGGGCCAATTTTATATAAACAAATATAAAAAGAATGTTTTTTGGGTGCATTGTTTTGAATGTATAAGGCATAAGCTTGTGTTTTAGCCAGTGTTTATTTTCGCTTTTCCTTTGCTAATTGTGGTACAGTTAGATAGTAAGAAGTATATGTGGACATTTATTTACCACAGATTCTTAATTGGGTTCAGCTCTGGATTTACATGAGCCTCCCACCATGTTTCACTGTGGGGGGGGGGTGTTCAGGGTCATTTGAAGTTTTTGTTTTCTTCCACACTGTTGACCAAAGCAACAGATTCTTCCATTTGCACTGTGGATCTCTGCAGCTCCTCTAGCGTTACCATGAACTTCTTGGTTGTCTAAATAATGCCCTGCTCCCTTGGCCTGTCAGTTTAGGTGGACAGACACAGCTTTAGGAGTTTGGTGAAGTGTTTTTTGTTTTGTTTTGTTTTTTGGGCATATTCTGCTGATAGGACAACCAGAACTAACTGAAAGGAGTATATACCTCTTTTGGCTGGAAAATATTCTTCCAGTGAGATGAATGTGTGGGTTTTTACTTACAGATCTGTTGCCTCAACTCATATAAATGGACAAAAATAGATAAGAGGAAGTACTCCTACCTCTTATTTCATTTGCTCTGGCAATATTGCTTTTATATAGGAAGATAAAGTTTTTTGCACCCATTATAAAAGAGAGACTTCCAATGTTAATAAAGAATGCATCATGGTCTTCCATGTTGTAAATGTATCTATGAGAGCTTTTATATTAGCAATTATCATAGCCTGCTAGTTTCTTTAGCCTCAATGCACACATACAATGGCTAATATTCTTAATTAGATGATCTTATCTAGACTGAATCTATTTGTAGGTAATTGATGTGTTACTGCAGGAACACTTTCAAGGCAAGGACATGTGGAGTGACATTGGCTCAGTGGGAAGAGAAGTTGTCTTGCAATTAGAGGGTTCTAGGTTCAATTCTAGCTTCCTCCTGCCACATGTTGATGTGCCCCTGGGCAAGGCATCTATTTATTATGGCTACAGTATATTGTGTTTCGAACATGTTGCTCATTAGGTTTTTGCTTCTAAAATTCAGTCTGAATAATTCACTTTAAAAGCAGACATTCTCTGTTTAATACATTCTAGAGCTGCAGTGAATAGTAATTATTATTATCAATAAATCAGTCAGAATGTTAAATGAGCCATTGATTAGTCAGTGATTTTATTCCTGGCTTGCTTTCTGCAGCAGCTCATTATGTTCTGCATTTATGAAGACGCTAAATTATCACTTCTTATGTAGATAATATTTTTAGAATGATAAAATAAGAGATAAAAAACTTTAATTAGTTTGAATTATTTATGGGTTTTATATATTTATGTTGACATCAGTCTTTGACCCCCATGTTGTGAGTGTGATGTCTGTCACTCAGTGTAGGCATTGCTGCCTTTTGTATTACAGCCCTGTTTTTTTTATTTTGGTGTGACACCCCATGACCACCACTGGCCCCCATTTAGCCCTCTTTAAACACTTCCTAGATACACCCCTGCTCAGCAGTCTTAATGAAGTGTTTTTTAAGCTTAAATAAAAATAATTATTTAGGCATTACTGCCTCTAATCATTTTGAATATAAAGCACTGAATTAAACTCACTTCAGGGTTAAACACAGCGGTTTTGATGCACATTAAATTATACTTTTATAAATGTAAACTCTCAGAGGACTCTCTGTTTCTTTCTGATTTGTTCTCCTTTGTTTTGTTTGTTCCGCTGCTGAAAAATCTCCCCATAGCTGAAGTCCATGAAGCTAATTTCTTTCAGCGATGAGGAGCTATAGTGAGGCACAGATCAATGGGGAGACGCAGAGGGATGCAACACCTCTTACAGTGGGTACGGAAAGTATTTAGACCCCTTTAAATTTGTCACTCTTGTCTCATTGCAATCATTTGTTAAAATCAAAATGTTCATTTTATTTCTCATTAATATACTCTCAGCACCCCATCTTGACAAAAAAAAACAGAAATGTAGAAATGTTTGCAAATGTATTTATTTTTAAAACACTTAAATATCACATGGTCATAAGTATTCAGGCCCTTTGCAGTGACTCTCATAACTCACATGTTGTCCATTTCTTCTGATCCTCCTTGAGATGGTTCTGCTACTTCATTGGAGTCGAGCTGTGTTTAATTAAACTAATTGGACTTGATTAGGAAAGGAACACACCTGTCTATATAAGACCTTACAGCTCACAGTGCATGTCAGAGGAAATGAGAATCATGAGGTTGAAGAAACTGCCCAAGGAGCTCAGAGACAGAATTGTGGCAAGGCACAGGTCTGGCCAAGGTTACAAAAGAATCTCTACAGCACTCAAGGTTGCTAAGAGCACAGTAATCCTCAAATGGAAGAAGTTTGGGACGAGCAGAACTCTTCCTAGACCTGGCCGTCCAGCCAAACTGAGCAACCGTGAGAGAAGAGCCTTGGTGAGAGAGGTAAAGAAGAACCCAAAGATCACTGTGGCTGAGCTCCAGAGATGCAGTAGGGAGATGGGAGAAAATTCCACAAAGTCAACTATCACTGCAGCCCTCCACCTGCCGGGGCTTTAAGGCAGAATGGCCCGACGGAAGCCTCTCCTCAGTGCAAGATATATGAAAGCCAAAAAACACATGGGCCTTGATTCTAAGTGGTATGTGTGGAGAAAACCAGGCACTGCTCATCACCTACCCAATACAATCCCTACAGTGAAACATGGTGGTGGGAGCATCATGTTGTGGGGGTGTTATTCAGCTGGTTGCAATTGAAGCAAAGATTAATGCAGCCAAGTACAGTGATATACTCGAAGAAAGCCTTATCCAGAGTGCTCAGGACCTCAGACTGGGCCGGACGTTCACCTTTCAACAGGATAATGACCCTAAGCACCCAGCTAAAATAAAAAAGGATTGGCTTCAGAACAACTCTGTGACTGTTTTTGAGTGGCCCAGCCAGAGCCCTGACCTAAACCCAATTGAGCATCTCTGGAGAGACCTGAAGATGGCTGTCCACAAAAGTTCCACCATCCAACCTGACAGAACTGGAGAGGATCTGCAAGGAAGAATGGCAGAGGATCCCCAAATCCAGGTGTGAAAAACTTGTTGCATCATTCCCAAGAAGACTCATGGCTGTACTAGCTCAAAAGGGTGCTCCCACTCAATACTGAGCAAAGATATTTTGCACATGTAGACGTACCTTGGTGTAATAAAATGCAGTATCCTTTACTCTGAAAATATGTTTAACATTTTACTTTGGAGTGTAAATGTAAAGTTAGGGTACATGGTTGGTGTTTGAAATGTGACGTGATTGTGAGTGCTGAGTGTAGCCTACATTACTGAGAAATAAAATGAACTTTTTTTATTTTAGTAAATGACTACAGTGAAACAAAGAGTGACAAATTTAAAGAGGGTCTGAATACTTTCTGTACCCACTGTATTTAAAAAAAATTTAATAGAAATATCTTGGCAAGATTATGAGAAGCAAGCCGATCAACATGTCTGATGATTTAAAGTTTTTTTGCCAGACAAGTTTTTACTTATGTTGGTCATTTCTGATATGTTTTACCCTGCCACTTGTCAACCACTAAGTCACTACAATTAAGTGATCAAAATGTGATACGCCTACCTGTTTTGACATTCTGATGCTCTCAGCGGTAGCCACGCAAGAACTGCCACCCAGGCTACTGCAGGTGGCTGTTCTTGCAAGGCCAGTGACAATTTAATTTAGAGAGGCAGAGGATTTTCTTCAATCATATTAAAATATGGAAGAATTATGGGATAATACTAATTGGGGAGGACGGCGGGAAAGAGAGGTAAAATACGGAAGTTTCCTGGCCAAAACGGGAAACTTGAAATGGATGAAGTAAGGTTGAACAGAGTTCAACAAATTTCCTCTGTTTTATCTATTTCAGCTTTTAACCTCTGTCTATTATGGTACCTTTTGGATTTGGACATTTTGGCAGCCTTTTAGAAGTCATAAAGTTACCAACATAATGTAAATTTTCAAAATATAAAGACTGTGCTAACAGCTAACATAAGCTCAAAACCGTTAAAAATCTTTAAATATTAGTAAACCCCGTCTTAAGGTGACTGCTCTCTCAAACGTGGCCAGGCACTGCCTCTTCTCTTATTTTAAATAACGAATCACCGCTCACATCAGGAGGGTTACAAAAATATTTTGGATGCAGTTATATAGCTTTAAAAAAAAAACAGACATTGGAAAGCGGCCATCAAATTCAGGTACCAAGGTTTATGCTTGGTTAAAACAACATGAAAAGACTGCCTTGTGTATTTGATCAAGTAAAGAGCCTTGGTTATTAAAAGGTTCCCCTTTCATGCCTACTCTGGATGAATTGATTTGGTCGTTGCTGAAATCATTATTGATCATCCCAGTTTATGATTTGAAGCCAGACCAATGTTTGCACAACTTCATTAATGTGTACTTAGTGAGCATTTCAACTGTAGTACACCATGTTGTCTATACACCTTTTAAACTACTGTGCACAACTTCCAACATGTGTTTGGCCTGTTCTTATTTTGTTTAATCTACTGGCTGTATACATTTCCCTCTAAAAGAACCCACACTGAGCTGAATGAGTTTGGTGTATGATCCTATGAAAACAGCTGGTTATCAGAATCATAAGATTTTCTCACACACAAACGGATATTTTTCATTTTAAGACATCACAAAATATTCAAAGTTAGTTATTTGTATGTATTGTATCATGTCAAGCCTTGTCTGTAAGGCAAGGCAAGGCAATTTTATTTGTAAAGCACACTTTCAACAACTAGGTGATTCAAGGTGCTTTACATGATTAGAGGTAAAATAAAAACAGCATTAAAACACAAAACATATAAAGTAAAAACAGCAATAAAGGAAAAAGCGCACACAGATACTTCAAGGCATTAAACAGCAAGAAGCATAAACAAAACATGATATATGAAAACATTACTCAAACGCAGCTCTAAACAGATATGTGTTTTGTTCTGATTTAAAAGAACTCAGTGTTTCAGCAGCTTTGCAGTTTTCTGGAAGTTTGTTCCAGATTAGAGGAGCATACAAACTGAAAGCGGTTTCTCCATGTTTGGTTCTGATTCTAGGGATGTTAAGTAGACTGGAATTAGAGGACCTGAGTGGTCTGGTGGGTTGGTATAGTAACAGTAGATCTTTAATATACTTTGGTGCTAAGCCATTTACTGATTTATAAACTAGTAAAAGTATTTTGAAGTCTATTCTCTGAGCTACAGGAAGCCAGTGTAAGGACTTTAGAACTGGGGTGATGGGCTCTATTTTCCTGGTTCTAGTGAGGACACGAGCAGCAGCGTTCTAGTTCATTTAGGCTATGAAGGAGTGGGGGAGAGCAGGTTTTTCAATAGATAACATGAAGGCTTTATGTGGTACTGCAAATATGCTTTGTTTTCCTCTTGAGCTTTCAACATCTACTATGGGACATGCTGGATATGAAACATTGGCAGGCTTTTGGAAAATTCAGAGTGAAGGTAATGATCTACAATCTCTAGGAAATAAACCAGCAGTCTGCTGTTTTAGCAATACAAGCGCTTAATCTCTAATATAAGATGCCAAAATCCGTTAAAAATTAAATATTTCTCTCTTTAAGATCGTAAAATACTGCTGTACAATAATTCTTCTCTCACACAGTGACAGTGGGGCGACTGTGGCTCAGTAGGTAGAGTAGTTGTCTTCCAATCGCTGCCTACCGAGCACTGTATCGGTCTTTGAATGTGTGCGCGTTTGTGAGTGCGAATGGGTGAATGTAGCTCCTGTGTAAAGCGCTTTTGAGTGGTCACTATGACTAGAAAAGCGCTATATAACTTCAGTCCATTTACCATCTACATGACATCACTTGGTAATAGTTAAAATAATGACCGCTCATTGTGGGAGGGCCAGATAGAAAAACGTTCACTGTTGTTCTTTTTACTGAGATTGGAAATTAGTCACAAAATGGATCTGTAGTTTGTGTATCACTCTTTAAATAAGTAAATTAAAAAATTTATTTTTGGTTTGTAACTGATGAGGCTATTGTACCCATTTGTTGATATCCATTTTCTTTTCCGCTTTCTTTTCATATTGTTTTTTTTTCATATTTTAGGTTTGCATGTTTTCAGCTTAACAGTTGCTCTCAAACACGGGGCACAGGGCAATTTGCATTTGCTTCCAATTCTGCTTTCTGGCTTTTTGGCTCGTTGCCTTTCTGGCTCGTCAACATTGCTTGGACAGAGAGACAATGATGATGACAGTCATCAGGGATAAAGCAGCCTTCCACCTGTCCATCTGACCGTAGGAAAGCAACAAACAGGTGCTGAAAAATCAAGAATTAGCAGGTGGGTTTGTGTATTGTAGAAAGTGAATTGTGAAAAAAAGAAGATGAAAAGAGATACAGTATTCCTGCAGTGCAGTTTTTTGAGGCTATGTTGAATAAAATTCAACATGGTGGGGATGCATGCCTTAACAAAAGTATAATTAGAAAAAAGGACTGTACTTTAAAGCCGCCCAAAAGGCATTTTGTCACAACAATTCAAATATGGCGGACCACCGGAATCCCCAGGGGTTAGAGACCACAACGAAACACTGTGAATACTTGAGACTCCCTCTTTAAACGCTTATAATTGCCTGTTTTAATAGATATACCTTGATATGCATTCATACCCACAATGGAATCAGTCTTGGCACTCCAGCAAAAGCTAATATCTACAGTCTCCCTATTTTCCTTGGGGGGACAGCCAGTCAGGCCCAAGGAAAAAAAATGGTCCTTTTGTAAACGCTAGCCAAAAGTGTGTCAAGTAGCACTGCGCCTTGGCATTTTACCTTCCCAAACTCATTTCTTTTAAAATATTTTAGATTCGCTTTATGAAAAACAATTAAAAATAGGCAAGTTTTTCTCGAATAATTTGGAGTTATCCAAAGAAGATATCTGCAAATACTGAGCCGCGAATAGGCAGGGGTCCACTGTACAGATTATTAGTGACATTGCTGTTTATCACGCTACCTAATATGCCTTATAAAAATATGTCTTGTTTTTATGGTAGGCTTAAATGTTCATAGCTGAATGTGATGATTGTCAAATATTTTACAATAAGGAGGAAAACTGTAGAACAGAGAATAAGATGACCAGATAGACAGGGTGGTTGACAGAGGATCCAGCGGTGCACGACAGAAGGTGAGCTGCTTAAATACTAGAGAGGAGGTGAAGAAATGATCAGAGGTAAGAGGAGGCACCTGGGAAAAGGAAGGCAGTTAGAATCAAGGACATGGGAAACAGCTGGGAAGGGTAGCTAGTTGGCAGGCTGGGGAGAGCGAGATACATGGATACACAGAAAATAAGATCTGAGAAATATACAACAAGACACACTCAATAAACTAAGAACCAAACACGTAAAAAATTAATAAACAGAGCAATCCAATCAGAAAAAAATAAAAAGCTTATAAGAAACTGCTCTGCGGAAAAGAATAATAAACAAAGATAGCAAAAATGCAACATAAAAAAAACAAAACAAAAAAAACGTCCAGGATCGTGACTGATAGATTGCAAAAGTATTATGAGCTTCTGAATACCGTGACACATTACAAGATGGAAGTTGTCGTCTTTGGACCAGAAGCTCTGGAAAAGAAACTGCTTAGTCAATCAATTCATTAGGATGGTATTAAATTGGCCTCCAGTAATAACGTAAAGAACCTGGGCGTTATTTTTGACCAAGACATGACATTCAAATCAATTAAAAAATATTACACAGGTTTTCCTTCTTTCACCTCCAGAGTATTGCTAACATTTGAAACATCCTGTCCAGGAGTAATGCTGAAAAATTAGTACATGTATTTATGACACATTTCTCCTGTTTTAGCTTCCCTTCACTGGCTCCCTGTTAAATCCAGAATAGAATTTAAGATCCTCTATCTTACATATAAAGCCCTTAATAATCAAGCTCCATCATACATCAGAGATCTGATTGTTCCATATGTTCCTAAACGAGCCCTTCGCTCTCAGACTGCAGGTTTACTGGTGGTTCCTAGGATTTCTAAAAGTAGAATGGGAGGCAGATCTTTTAGTTATCAGGCTCCTCTCCTGTGGAACCAGCTCCCAGTTTTAGTCTGTGAGGCAGACACTGTTTAATTTTAAGACTAGTCTTAAAACCTTCCTTTGTGATAAATCTTATAGTTAAAAACAGATTCATGTTAGCCAGTCGTTGGATGAATGGGGGAGGGGTAGTAGTCGTAAGCCTAAGCCGGTTGGGGGAGAAATGCAGTCCAGACAGACGGTTCTCCCTATCTTTGCCTCTCTCATATTTCATTCTAACGGGCTGGGTCCTCATGAGCTATCTCTGTAGTTATGCTCCTATGGACTTAGAATGTTGGAGGACAGACTGAGCACTTTTCTTCACTCTGCTACTTTTCTCTTTTACTACTCTCTAGTTGCATTATTTGTTGTTATTTTGACTGTTGATGTTGACTTTAACACAGAAAGTACTCATCAGTTCTTCTGTTCTATGTCTCTGCTCTGTCTTCTCGAACCCCCAGACGGTCGTGGCAGATGGCCGCTCGAACTGAGCCAAGTTCTGCTGGAGGTTTCTTCCTGTTAAAGAAGGAGTTTTTCCTCTCCACGGTCGCTACATGTTTGCTTAGTGTGAGGGATTGTTGTGGTTAGAGTCTGCATGAACGGGCACAGTGGGTTAAGACAGGCGCCCCATGTTCAGAGGTCTTAGTCCTCGATGCGGTTGTCCCGGGTTCGATTCCGGCCCAAGGACATTTGCCGAATGTCTCTCCCCCTGCTTCTCTCCCCTTTCTGTAAGCCTGTCCACTTTCAATAAAAGCCCACTGTGGCCACAAGACCTTAAAAAAAAACTGATTGGATTGTATGTATGACTAAATTGAAATGACTTTTCTTGTAAAGTATCTTGAGATGATATCCGATGGGAACCAGCGCTGAATAAATAAGCTGAATTGAATTACACCAAAAAGGACTAACGAATATTACTAGAAGTTTTGGTGACAGACCAACACAAAATAGGGCATAACTGTGAGGATAAAGAAAAAGGATACATGGTCCTTTTATTAAAAAAAGATAGATAATTGTTGTTGACTGCATTTGTATTTAATCATCTTTACTCAGATATTCCTTAATAAACTCCAGTACACAGATGCCTTCAGAACTCACCTAATTAGCAAGTGTTCTTTGTATACATTTAGTTGTTCTGTGAAGGCCACAGAAGATTGTTAGAACAAAAAAAACATAAGTGTACAAAAAACATCATGAAGACCAAGGAACACAGCAGACAGTTTAGAGAGAAGGTTGTGGAAGAGTTTAAAGCAGAGTAAAACAATATTCCAAGTTTTTAACATTTTGCAGAATACTATTCTGCAAATAAATAGAAAATAGAAAGACTGTTCTATCAGTTTGTCCACCTTGGTGTACAGGGTAGACAAGGAAAGCATTATTCAGAGACGCAGCAAAGACGCCCATGGAAACTCTGGAGGACTTGGAGTGATTAACTAGGATCATCTGTTGACAGGGCAACTATTAATAATGTATTCCACAAATCTGGATTCTTTGTAAAAGAGTCACGAATAATGCTTCTGGAAAGAAGGATGGAACTAAACACTCAGCAAATCTGGAACAAAACCTGTTAGAGATTGCAAAAGACTTGAGAAGGGGGTGGAGGCTGACAAATGATAAGAACCACACAGTCAAAGCTACAATGAAATGGTTTACATTGGGGGCACGGTGGCGCAGCTGGTAGCCTGGCTCACCTCACAGCTAGAAGGTCCAGGGTTCGATTACCACCGGGGACGCTGTGGGTGCTGAGGGTGTGTTTGTTCCCCCACATCATCGGCACCCACACCCTGGGTGGGGTTGGCGAAAGGGCCTTTCTGTGTGGAGTTTGCATGTTCTCCCCGTGTTCCCTTGAGCAGCTAATGTGAGCTACTCCCACAAAAACATGCATTAGTCCTGGGGCTGTATACTGCCTCCTCCTGGCTGGCTGGGGCGCCCGGGGGGTCGGGGAGGATCTGGCTGGAGTAACGTGATCCTTCCATGCGCTACGTCCAGCCGGAGAAACCCCGCCCCGTCGGGTGAAAAGAAGGGCTTGCCCACTCCCCAAGTACGAAGGAGGCTTGGGTTTCAGTGAAGGGCCCTCCCGGGGCCAGCACAGAGGGAAAGTGGAACCCCAGGACCTGAACCAAGGAGCATTGGGTGATAAATAATGGGAAAAAATCGTTGGATAAAAAAAAAAAAATGGTTTACATTAAAGCATATTCATGTGTTAGAGTGGTCCAATCCAAGTCCAGACCTACACGGAATTAAGTTGAGCATTTACTCTTGAGACAGTCGGACTGAACTTGAGAGTTTTGGCGAAGAAGTGTGGGCTGAAATTCCAATCTCTAGCTATGGAAAGCTTATAGGGATCAATCAAACTTTATTTTCATACAAAGATTGCAACTTAAAGGGCTTTTACAGATTAAAAATGGCCCCTCAGAAACCACATTCCCATCCCTCCCCCGCAGATTTAAAAGCATGATCACATTTTTACCCCCCTACCCCCAACCCAACCCCAGTGCGCGCACACACTCAAGAGCAACATTAAAAAGGAAATCAGGCCGAGGACAGATGAGCCAGGTAAGGAAACGCCATCAAAGGAGCCATCTGCATCAGCAGCAGCACATCGACAGCAGTAGTCAAGGCACTGACACAGGGCACCCAGAGGAGATGAGACCCCCACCTCCACCCAAACGCTACTTGGAGAGCACCTATGCAGCCACAGTCGACCATCGCTCCTGAGGCAGAGGGCTCCCATAGAGGAAATACTGGAAGGAAGATTAAAAACAGGTAAAATATTAAAATAGACAGTGGATAAATATGATAAGATTAAGTAGTAAAAACACTGATAAAATATAAGCAAGTAAAACATGCAGAGCAATTAAACAGACTATATTAAATAGCAATCAGTTAAAAGTTAGGCAAAAAAAGGTGTCTTGAGCCTGCTCTTAAAAACATGAATGTTCTCTGCAGCCCTGAGGTCCTCCGGCAGCCTGTTCCAAAGGTGAGCGCCATGATATTGGAAAGACGCCTCGTCGTGAGTGTGTGTCCTGACTTTAGGGATAACAAGGAGACGGTTGCTGCCAGAGGAACGCAGAAACCAGGAAGGTTCATATGGTAAAAGTAGTTCTGAAAGATAAGAAGGCCCAAGACCATTAAGATACTTAGAAACCATTAAAACCTTGAAATCGATCCTGAAACATACAAGGAGCCAATGCAATAAATTTAAGACGGGTGTAATGTGCGACTGCCTCCTGGTCTTCATCAGGACACATGCTGCTACATTTTGTAGAAGTTGTAAACCGGATATATTCTTTTTGGGAAGACCAGAAAGCAGGGCATTACAGTAATCAATTCTACTGGAGATGAAAGCATGCATCAGTGTCTCTGTGTTGGCCCGAGAGAGAATGGGGCTTTTAGTAATGTTTTTAATGTGAGGGATAAAAGTCAACTTCTTCACTTGTAAAGAAGGATTAAGAGACAGTGAATGTAATGTTGGTAAAAGTTTCTCTCTCTGAGCCTCAGGAATGATTATTAAAACTTCAGTTTTGTCCTGGTTGAGCTGGAGAAAGTTTTCTGTCATTCAGGATTTGATGTCTAAAATGCAGTTAAAAAGTGCATTCATTGGCCGTGTGTCATCAGGAGACACGGAGATGTACAACTGTGTATCATCAGCTGAGAAAATTCTCCATGTCTTCTGATGACACTGCCAAGCAGGAGCTTATAAAGGTTAAAAAGCACTGGACCTAAAATTGAACCCTGGGGCACACCACATGTAATTTTGTGGGCCTTAGAGGAGCAGGTATCTAGACTTAGAATAAAAGTCCTGTCTGTGAAAAAGGATGTGAACCATTTGTGAACAGCGCCAGAGAGACCAATCTGTTTTAACAGGTTAAAAAAATAGTGTGGTCCACAGTATCAAAGGCAGCGCTTAGATCCAGGAGAACCAACACTGTCACCTTCTGTGCATTATAGCTCAGTCTGAAGTCTTTTAAAATCTTCAAAAGGGCCGTCTGAAGACTGAAATTTCTCCAGGACATTTAAATAAAATTTTGCTTAAAAACAGTAAGTTAGATACCAGTCGAAAGTTGTTAAAATCGTTAAAACCTAAATGGATTTTTTTTAACAGGGGCCTCACCACTGCCCCTTTAAGGCACAAGGAAAGACCCCCGTCTGGGGCAATTCATCAAGGTTAAAATCTCATTTCTAAAAGACCCATAAATAGCTTAAAACATGAAGTAGGAATTTGGTCCAAAAGACATGTGGTGGGCCTCACTGTGGAGAAAACCTTATCAAGAATCTCATATTCTACCTGGACAAAACTGTCCAGTGTTTCCTCTGGTAGACACACACTCAGATTTGTCTAAAACCATGTTACTTTGAGAAGGGAAAATATTACATCTGATAGTGTCTACCTTCCCTCTGAAGTGGTCTGCGAACTCCTTACAGAGACCGTTTGAGGATATAGCAAAAAAGGCCTGCAGTGAAGTTGGTTTTAGACACGAGGACCTGCCACATTCATATTACACTTACACAGGATTTTCCTTTCTAAAAAGTGTATTAAAATTATGCACTATTTTGTGTTGATACATCATTTAAAGGAGTTGTATGTAAGAAATGTATTTCAGTTAATCATAAAATGGCCCTGATATGTCACTAGACATTAAGAAATAATGTTCATTTCTAATACTTATATCACTGACAACAGTACTACGGCCAGGATATTGTCATTTAAAAAGTGAAGTTGCAGCCCTCAACTGATGTTGATGTTGTCATCTTGTGTTTTGGCCTGAGGCGCCACCCTCCACCTATCTACCAATCACAAAGTCAGTAGCGTTTCGGCATCAGGGTTGCCAGCTCTGCTCTAGTTACTACAGCTGCAGCTACAAAAGTGTTTAGGATAAAAAATGTCTAACATTACTATGCCTAAAAGACCTCGATGCATCGCTCTACAGTAATTTGAAAGTGATTGCAGAACCAGTTTTGGCCACAATCTTACAAATGGCTCCTTTAAATTCTAAATAAAAGACCCTGAAGTTTGTGGTTGTGACTTGACCAAAATGTTTTTTTTTTAAATCAAGGGGTGTGAATACTTTCCCAATACACTGCATGGTCTCAGGGTGACATGTTTAATCTGAGGCTCTGATACACTCCTTCAGATCATAAATATATAAACTGTGATCTGTGAAAACCCACCATAGACAGCGGTTGGGATCTTTTCATGTACTGAACTTTTAATTTAAAAAAGAAACTTAGTCTCAGTAGAAATCAAGGAAAAATCTCCTATCAAGTGTGAAGTGGTTCTGTGTTGCTTTCAAATGAAGCAAGCTGATTTCAAAGTAAATTTCTAAATAGAAAAATATGCATATCACACAGTCATTTTTCTAACTGCAGCTGCTAGACCCCTGATGTAGAGATGGATTTAAATGCACAAAGTAGAAATATTCCATAAAACACTACAGCGAGATCAAAGAGAGCTTTTAAAATGCTATAACATCTGATGCATGTACAGTAAGAAGCTGGAGGCCAGCAAAAAACAAATTCAGACATTTAACATCCCTCCGATGATTTCCAATGTTCAAAACATCTTTGCTGTTTAACATGTTTAGCATTTTTACTTCAAAAATCCCCCAGCGCCTCTCACATCGGCTAGGGAATCTTCAAGCAAAAAATCATATTGATCATAAAAGTGAGAGCACTTGCAGAAGATAAATACAAGAGAAAAAGAAAAGGAGATGAGAGGAAAGGAAAGGAAAGGAAAGGAAAGGAAAGGAAAGGAATCAGGAGATATATATGGCAAGGAAAAGAGACAACAAGAGAGACAGAGACAGGCCAAATAAACCATGGGCGATATTTAGTATCTGGGGCTCTGTTCTGTAAGAAATACAAGGAGGAGGGAGGGAGGAGAAAATGAGAGGAGAAAAGTGGAGGAGAGCAAAACATCTTTGGGAGTATGTACAAAGGAGAATGAAAACACACACACATACACACACCCGAAGGCTGGGGTCACAGTCTGAACGCTGGAGCGGTGCAGCGGGCCCGGCGGCTACGCAAGAACACCTCGCTCTGCCTTTAATATCGCCTGCCCACCGCACAGATTTCAAAACAGATAGTCCAAAACAAAAAGAAAGAAAGAAAGAAAAAAAAAGACAAGAAAAATCAACGCCCCCAAACTTGCTCACACGCCGTTCTCAAACAGCCTCCGCCGTGTACATAAACTCTACAGCCCCCATGCAGATGTAGCGCAGCCTTGTTAGGTCGAGCTCAGAGGGTGGGAATGGGTAAATTCAACAACAATTGCAGCCTCTGGGGATCCGCTGTACAATCTCACAAATACACTAAACTCTCCCTCTCCCCGCATCAAACTCCCCCTGTCTTGATCACCCTCTGTACGTGCACACAGTTAGAGAGCAGAAGTGAAAGGTAAGCTTTTCTTACAGCTTCATGCATAATTCTGCCTCACGGTGCCAGGCGCTGTGATGTGGGGGTTTTTTTTCTTCTTGTTTTTGTTGTGTATCTTTTAAGGCCACGAGGCACCGCAATGACGAGATGCTTAAGTTGGGTCCGGGCAACAGCTTGCTTTCAATCAGGACATTTATGAGGGGTTGAATCATTTATGTACCCGACGTCCTGGGCGCATGACAGATCCCTTGGAAACACAAATTATCATGTAGACTTGCAACAAACACTGTGTAATTACATCATCGCCTGTCAAGAGGCATTAAGGAATCTTCTCCCTATCTCCAAAGTAATGAGACGCTAATGCAGCTATATGACACAGTCGCTGGCATTTAAAAGAGTCACCCAGATACACTGCCACCAAATAATTACAAAACACCATGGTTTCATTTACTATAATATCACTGAGTCTCCAGCATGTCGCTTTAATTTCTATAAAGGGTTGAATAATAGATTATCAGAAACAAATGTCTTTGTGGCATGTTGATACATTCAACCTTTACATCTGGACCTGTCCCTTATTTCATTTATGTATTTCTAAGCGCTGCTGATATATTCATACCAGTTTTGTGTTTGGTTACAGATGTCCTTGGAATTTTTTTGTGATAAACCAACATGAAGTAGTGCATCATTTTATAAAAGGTTCACTTTTGCCATCATTTTTGGCTGTGGTAAACCGAAAAATTGGTTCCAAGTCAGGCTCTGGCACTGAACTAGCACTGGGACCAGCTCGTTGGAAAGAGGCCCTTAGAGGACATTAGAGTACAAGCATGATCCAAACAGCATTATCAGGACCAACAGAAACCCCAGATAGGTCAGGAGTAAAGTTCTGGAGAAGCTTATGGCAGGGTTGGGTTATACTGTAATATCCCAAGCTTTGAATCTCTCACTGTTCAACCATTGTCAAAAAATATGACAAAGCTAAAACCTACCAAGACACAGCTGTGCGACTAAACTGTCCGGGCAAGGGGCTCTAATTAGATGTGATCAAAGCTGAACTAAACATCTCACTGAACAAACACGGTGATGGCAGCATCATGTTGTGGGGAATAATTTCTTCAGCAGGGATAGGGAAACTGAGGAGAGCTGATAGGTAGATGGATGAAACTAAATGCAGGGCAATCCAGTATGAAAGCCTATTAAAGGGGACATATCATGAAAATTCCACGTTTGCTCTGTGTAGTGAATTTAGAGAGTCTAAGAGTGCAAAAAGTATAAATTTGTCTCTCCACGTGTTGTGGAGATATTTTTGTAAAAGGTTTTCAGGTCATATTCTTTAAGCCGTTCAGTTTTCTCCATTATCTATTACATTTTTTGAACTATTACGTCACAGTACTTGCACTGGAACTGCCAAACTTGGTCATTGATTTCCTTCTAAACGCTGAGCGAATCCGCCATGTTTATTTCTCAGTGTGAGTTTGTAGTCCGAGTTTAGGTATGCCGAACAAGTCATAAGTCTAACTTATAAATTTTTTATATAAAATACATAGCTATATAAATTGAATGTGTTAAGTGATCGTTTCAAAGACACGGCCGCTGGTATGGATGGCGATTTAACGCAATAATAACGCACCATTGCGAGACATTCATTTGAAGGCGCGGTTCGTCAGGTTCATTGTCTTCATTTTCCTCTCCCTCAGGGTCAGACTCTGGCTCGAACATGAAGGGCTGGATGAACAACTCTTCCGACATAAAAAAAAGAAGAAAAAGTTTCTGCAGTGGTAGGTTGCCTGTTCTCTATCAAACTACAAAAATGGCTGAATGGGGTGGAGTGGAAGGTTGAGTGAACCGGGAGGGGGGCGTGGTATGCAGCACGTCCTAAACATTTAAAGGGACCGCACCAAAACGAGTCATTCTGCAAACCCTGTTCAGACACCTTTGAACAGGGGTAGAAGAGGAGCCTATAGAACTACTATAATAAAAAATTCTGACCTAATAACTGCAGTTCCACTATATACATACCACAACTAAATTATTTAGATGTAAAACGGAAGAATTTAAAAGCATGCTATGTCCACTTTAAAGGCTGCAAAAGATGGTGGCCCTAAACACACAGCCAGAGCCACAGTGGATAACTTAGATCAAAGCATATTTGTGTCAGATTGTCCAATAATGAATACATTTGAGAATATGCTGGCTGACATTAAAAATGTCATGTTTGAGTTCATTCTGACTGAGCTTGAACTAGGACGTAAAAGAGAATAGGAAAAAATTTCAGTGTTTAGATGTGCAGACCTACCTCAAAAGGTGGTTATAAAGAACATTTCCTCAAGGGCCCAAACACGGGCGCACCACACTTTTCAGATTCCCCTTCACATCTATTCACTTCTTGGTGTTGGTGCTTACATAAAAATACCCATAAAATACAGTGAGGTTTATAGTTGTAACACGTCTATATGAGGAAAAGTTGAAAGGATATGAATATTTTTACCCAGCACTTCCAAGTGCCTTTTAAAATGCAATGCTGAACAGGTTGAAATGGGATGGTGTTCTTGCATCTGTTACCACCACGGTTGATCCATCAGGCATCTATCTATTCACAGAGGTCTCTTTAGGAACAGACGGCTCAGGGCTGTTTGCCTTCGCCACGTAAATGTGAGAGAAATTGGGAGGGCCCTAGGCCTTAATGGCACTGCCCCTCCCCACCAACCTACCTCCAGCCTGCTATCCTTAAATCTGCAGGGAATAAAGAGTGCTGTTAAACCAAACTGGAAGACAAATGGTTTTGTTCAATGGGAAGCCGCCTCCATAAATCCCCACTTAATGCGGCAGAGGAAGGATGAAGCAGGAACAGGTGAATTCGCTGCAGTGAGGGAAGCCATTCATTACTTCTCAGGAGAAGCGGAGAACAGGAGAAGAAAAGGCCAGGATGATGAACAGATGGATGTACGAGAGGAGAGAGGATGGTATGGGGAGGACAGGTGCTGCTCTTCCAAATTGCAGGCTGCTGATGGTCGATAATGGTAAACAGCAATCTAATGCCATTTTGTATCTCTTATTGGATGGAAGTAGATACTCATCTTTAAGAATCATATGTGACTTGTTTTTACTATATGTGTGTATAATGTGTGAACACGGTAGGCAGAGCAGGTCACATTACACAAACAGAGTGCTGCAGCAGCCGATCCAGTCTCTCTTTCTGTTAAAAAATGCTTAGGATGTGAGAAGAAAACTCCCATTGTCAGAGACCTGTCATCTTCAGAAATACTCAGCTGACTCTGCAGTGGTTGGGTGGATCAGAGATGGGAAAGAAGTTAAATACAGTGAGCTGGTGGACCGCTTTGTGGCATGGTGTGGAAACAGTCATCTTACCTTAAATATGAACAAAACAAAGGAGATGATTATAGACTTCAGAAGAAAAAGGCTTAACTCAAACACTGTTTCCATCATGGGAGAAGAAATGGGGGTGGTTGAGGAGTATAAATATCTTGGTGTTCACCTGGACAACAGACTGGACTTGAGACTCAAAAGTAAAGCCGTCTATAAGAAGGGACATAGCTGACTGTACTTCTTGATAAAAGCTAAGGTCCTTCAAGTTTTGTAGCAAGATGCTACATATCTTCTACAGGTCTGTTGTGGAGAGGGTAATCTCTTCGACCATCATCTGTTGGGGTAGCAGCATCAGAGCCAGGGACTTAAAAAGGCTCAAAAACCTGGCTGGTTCTGTTCTGGGGACGACTGTGGAACATCTGGAGATGATGATGCAAAGAAAGATTCTTCATAAAATCAAGAAAATTATGGACAACCCTGAGCATCCTCTTCATGAGACCGTGATACAAAAACAAATTGTCTTCAGTCGGAGGTTATTCAGTTTCGCTGAAACACAGACCGCT